>CAUYQG010258067.1:0-91300 GCA_963574415.1 Tarsius wallacei
CTACAATAAATCAAAAAATTAGCCAGGCGTGGTAGCGCGCGCCTGTAGTTCCAGCTACTTGGAAGGCTGAGGCGGAAGGATCGCCGGAGCCTAGCAGGTCAAGGCTGCGGTGGCAGGGAGCGGCCAATGTACTCCAGTCTGGGCGACAGAGTGAGACTCCAACTCAAAAAAAAAAAAAAAACATAAATAACAAAAACAAAAAATGTGACGTCGTAGGTGTGTTGTCCTTGGATCTGGAAATGTCGTGTCTTGTCCATAGCTGGGAGCTTTGTTCTTCTAGGCCATAATTTTCTCGGGAAGGTGGGAAAATTTCCCACGATGGGATGGAGAAGGCTTGAATTGGGCAGCCCAAGTAAGCAAACAAGCAGAGATACAGACATCCAGAGAAGCAGCATGTCCTCCAGGAGTGTGCCCACCAGGTGACTCCTCTGTCCCCAGGCTTGGCCACACCACTCACCTCAGGATGCTACTCAGGATGGAGGGATTCTCAGGCTTGGGGTGTCCTGGCAGCTTCTCCACAGTCTCAGCAAAAGCAGCCATGACTCTGCTTTCCCATGTAGATGTCCAATGCTCACCAGTGAAGCTGGTTTCAGTGTCCTGTGTGGTGATTCTTGTGCCTCTCTGTCTTAAGTATTTGTTCACTAGGATGTAAAGGAAAGGAAAGGACAGTCTACATTTTATCTGTTTATCTTTTGGATAAGTGTGACACCAGAGTCCTGGTGTGGATACAGCGGCTCCTGTGAGGACAGGGTCCCAGAAGCAGCCCCGAGGGGGGTCGAGACAGGGAGGGAGGAGTCTCGGTGGGGGCCTTTCAGGGTCTTGGGGACTTACAGAGGCAGGAATGGGAGGATGTGACGCTGGCAGGATATGAGGGGTGCTGGAGGCCAGGGGGGCTTGCTGTAGGTGGGTGTCTGATTGCTTCTCCCAGTCCCTCCCCCCTGCTGGGGCTTTTAGAACAGGGGCAGCTGTCCGGAGCCCAGGCCCCCCGGAGAGGATGTGCAGGGGGGAGCTGTGAGGCCAGGCCATCTACAGGTGGGCTGTCATAATGGGAAAGTAGGCTTGACACTGAAATCCACTTTGGATGATGTCACAATTTTGACTGGATCCAACCCTAGAAATGAAGTTTGCTAACAAATGGAAAACTTTTTCTTTCCCATCATGAAGGGCACCGTCCATGTGGTGCCGTCAGTATGGGCAGACTCTCCCCGGATAATAGACGTGATCTTCACTGCAGTCACAGGTTGGCAGGCTGGCTGGCTTTGTTCCCATCACAGATCGGTGCTTATGAGGAGTTTTTTATTCCTGGATCATGTGAGGTGATGCTGTAACTGCAATGATTGGCTGAGGAAGGCGATTTCCTTATTTGGACCTCACTTGGTTTTCCAGGGTCTGTAAACTGTGAACTTCTCCTTGAGAGTCTATCTTTTCTACCTGATCTAGTATCGTTTCTGGCACATAAGAGAATCCAAGACATTCTGTCAAATTATGTGCTGGAAACTGGTGTTGGGATCATGTGTGGGAGTCTTTTGGAGGCAGGATTTTAAAAACGCAGTAGCTGCCAGTCCGGTCAGCTGGGTTGAAAGGCCCTTCAGACATTGGCCTCAAGTCTGTATGGTGCTTATTCTGCTTTTCTTCCCACTGGCAAATTTCAGATCTGGCACCAACACATGTTGCCACGAAAAGACAAAGCTGCAATTGAGTCCAGGAGAAAGATGTAGCCAGGTGAGGAGGAGCTCAGGGAAAGGGGCTGTCTTCTTGGCACTGTGGTTTAATGGGCTCTCTATAGCAACAGGTGAGTATTTTTGCTATTCATGTCAACAAGCCTTTCTTGTTACCTTAGTAGGAATCTTGAAGGCATATTTAAGTTAACCATTCCTGAGGTTTGAGGAGCATTGTTATTTTGCTTATGATGGAACGGCGCAGTTTCTTTAAACTTAATAGAAATCATGCCTCACTGCTCACCAGCACAGTGTTGGCTTAGGGCAGCCAAGACATGCAAAAGTATGGCCATGCAGAAGGACAGGGAGAGGTGGGTGGGAGTGAAGGACTTGCAGCCTCTGGGATCGAGTTAGTAGTTGACACAGCTATGTGTGCTCTGGCCTGGAGTGATAATTACTGAACGTGGACTGAGATGAAAAGGAGATACCCTGCCTTCCTTGGGACCCTTTGACTGTCACATTGCTCTCAAAGTCCATTCTTGCTTACTGTCCATTTAAGACATGGTGGTGGGGCAGGCTCAGTGGCTCAGCCTGTATTCCCAGCACTTTGGGAGGCCGAGGCAAGTGGATTGCCTGAGCATGCAGGTTCAAGACTAGTCCAGGCAACTTGGAGAGACCTCATCTCTACAATAAATAAAAAAATTAGCCCGATGTGGTAGTGTATGCCTATAGTTCCAGTTACTTGGAAGACTGAGGTGGAAGGATCGCCAGAGCCCAGCAGGTCGATGCTGGGGAGACCGTGAGTGTTCCATTGCACTCCAGCCTGGGTGACTGAGTGAGACTCCACCTCAAAAAAAAAAAAAAAAAAAGACATGGGAGGTGATGGGTCCATGAGTAGAATTGCCTGTCATTGCTTGGCCACAACCCAGCCTGTGGCTCCTGGCCTGGGCCCTGCTCTGAGGGCCCCAGGAAGGCAGGAGGGCCCCAGATAACTCTAGAGGGGTCAGTATCACAAGAGTCATCCCGTCCTCTGTCACTGGGATGGAAGGTCATAGGAGAATGTGGCAGCCATCTGCCACTGCCTTTGCTACCGTCTGACCTCCTGGCCCCTCTTGGTGGCAGGAGAGGCTGGGAGAACTATCCGCCATTCTCTCATGTCCCTGCTGCCCCTGGCACAGGTTGCCAGCTTGCTAGTCTCAGTGTTCTGGCATTGTCCCATGTTGCCCAGTCCTGGCCAACTGCCTCGGGTTCTGTGGGAAACCCTGCGGACCTCCTTAGGGACCCCTAAAGTCCAAGCAGTCTCTCCGAGTCGCAGCTGTATTTGGAGTCACAGTTAGAGCTGTACATTCCTCGAGAGGCACCTGAATGGGACTGTGAGCCACGGGAAACAGGGATTTAAGATAGAGAATGTCTGTCTTCATTTCACACTCTTGTCCACTGAGTGCAACTTTTTAATGGAATAAATACCCTGAATGTGAATAAATGCATATTGATGGCTTTGAGAGAGAACATTTTTTATGTGTTGCACTAACTGCTAGCTGTTGTCATTCTAACCACTCAGATGACTAGCTGAGAGCCACCGTGGCTCTGAAGGGTGATGGGGACAAGCCCATGGGCTTCAGTGTGGCTTGCTCTCAGCATCATCACAAGTAACTAGCCATGCCACTCTTGCATTATAGAATGGATTCAATGCAGCATTCTACACCAGTGAAACAAATGTGAATAAGTGGAAAATCAAGTCAGATGCACACATTTTAATTTATTATAAATAAATATGTCAGATTTGTCTAGCAATTTGGGAACACTGCATAATTTACAGTGGCAGTTCATTTACAAAAGAGCTAGGATGTCTTTTTTTAAGCCATAAAATAAATTAGAGACTCTCATCCCATGATTTATTTATAGTGGAAGATTAATAAAAACATGAAGCATGATGAATGCATTTTCAGTGACAGAATTACAGCAAGAAAAGTACCAGAAACAATGAAAATAAAATGAATTTTACATTTTTAATCAGTCTGAAGATTTTTACTGCACTGCAAAATATATTATTTTATTTTTATCTGGTACAAAATTTAAATTGTTTTGTAATACGAACTCCATTTTTTTTATGAGACAGGGTCTTGCTCTGTTGCTCAGGCTGGTCTTGAACTCCTGGGCTCAAGTGATCCTCCAGCATCAGCCTCCCAAGTATCTGAGATTACAGGTGTGAGCCACCTCACCTGAATATATATATATATACATATATATATATTTTTTTTTTTACAAGAGTCTCACTATGTTGCCCAGGCTGGTCTTGAACTCTGGCCTTAAGTAATCCTCCTTCCTTCGCCTCTCAAAGTGCTGGGATTACAGGGAACGAGCATGTCCAGTCTTGGTCTTAATGTTAAAACTTTGTATCTTTCATTCATATCTTGATGAGAATTAAACCTGACAGAGTCACCTTTTGTGTATGTTGCGCAGGGGAGACCAGATGTGGAAGTCAGGAGATCCACTGCCCTGTCTTGCAAATCCAACTTTCTCTGGTGCGAAGGGGAATTGGAAGCCAATGAGTTTTCCATTCAGTTCCATTGCTTCCAAGCTCTGTGCATGACCTGTCCTGGGATAGGATTTGCCCCAGTGAAGAACTGCTTGATGAATTCCATTTGGCTAGTCATTTTCTCGGGTCATAATGCATGCAACATGACAGGAAAAAAGCATCATTGATATTTGGAACTTAATTTCACTTTGCTCCAGGTCTTGGAAAGACACTGTCCAGCCACCTTTGTAGGTGTAGGGGAGACTGCATAAGGCACAGTACGTGAGTGCAATGTGTCACCACGACTGGAAAGTTGTGCAGATCTGGCATGCAGTCCAAGTCGACTGTGAGTCTGAAGTTCATGGTTAACATCACCTATGTAGTAGTTCTGTCGACGTGATGTGAGGTGCATTTCTCAGTCTTTCCTTCGGTGACATCCTTACTCCTTTTCATGCCATGTAGGGCCCCATCTATAATCTGCATAAGAAGCCTGGATGGTCAAAGCTGGTGCCAGGTTTACCCTGATACAACCTGATGATTTGGATGTCAGGAATGCTGACATTAGGTTTGGGCTCCAAGTGTCAGAGACCACATCAGCCTAATGTAGCAATAAGACTCACTCCTAAAAGTTCTGTGGGGTGCATCAGCTTCAACATGGTTTTCTGGGGGCCACAAGAACATTATCACCTGCCATATTGTCAAGCAAAAGCCACTTGATGGCAAGTATGATTCTCTGGACTTGGCACATTTTTGGGCTCTTCTCATTAAGTTCAATGTCATATTTCGCATCCAGAGCATGACCCAATGAACCCCACTCCAGGGGTCAGCATTGCATGTGGCAGAGCAACTGACCCTCCTCATATACTGCCAACTTGCTGGGACTCTCCTCTTCTGCCTCCTGTGTGTTCCCATCATTTGAATGCACATTTCCACAGTGCGGACTGTGGTCCCCCTGCAAGTGCTTGTGGTTTCATATCTGAGAGTGTGGAGTGTGCTGTGTTTGGACATAAAGCTGTATGCAAGTGCCCATGACTGTTGTGGTGACATGTGCAGCACCATCTCAGCCTGAGAGGTGGCCTCAAAATACGCAGGGTGAAGATCTGCTCATTTGTATGTCAACCGTACTCATATGAGCAGTGAAAAATACTTGCCTAAAATGTGGTATCATTCTTCCTCTGTCTCACCCTGACTTGTGTCTCCCAGTAGGCCTTACAACAGGACAGCAGATCAGAAAGGGGTCAGGGTCAGTATCACGTGGCTGCAATGCTGCTCAGATGTCGATCTGAGTGGTTTCCCTTTTCATGAGGATGTGATTCGCCGTGGCTTCTGGCGTGGACCACGCTGTTCCCAAGGATGGGAGTGGGGGTGGTGCATGTGGAGTACAGCTCACATGCAACCTGTTGCATGCATGGTTTCTGAGGAAATTGTTCTGCGTTGCTTGTTGGTTTTGGGACACCTTAGGGTAATTCAAGAGATCTCTTAAAGAAAAGGCCTATGATCATTTGGCTCTTACTAAAATAAATTTTTAGGCTCTGATTTCTTTTTTTAAAATTAAAACATTTAATTTGTTAAAAATTTTAAATTATGTAAATCATCCCCCCCACACCTGTTCTCTTCAATTTAATTTTCCATGTAAAAACCTTGTAAGGAGTGGCAGTACTTGGATAGTTATTTATCTGGAAAAAATGATTTACTCACTGATTTAATTCATTCTTATTTATCCTGTGTTTTCCCCTCATAGGTTCATATTTTTTTTCTGTTTCTTTTTAGAAGTTCTGTCACCTGAACAGTATCTACAAGAATAAGTTAGAAACACACACACACACACACACAGAGCAGTATTTTCCACAAAATGAGCTTTCCTGCAGAAGGAGTTGTGTTGTGTCATTTAGCCTGCTACGGGGATCATGCTTGGCAGATGATAAGCATGAGAAATGAAAACTTTGTTCCCTTTTCTCCACCATTTATGCAGATCAGTTTATCTTTGATATCTACTCTATAAGAAGTGTGATGTCATGGCAAATAAAGCCCACTTCAGGCTTCAAAAGCACATGTGACCCAACATGCATTTCCCCAGGCATCTGGATAGATCTTAGGACTCCACAGGTGAGACGTGATAGGATGCATTAGCACCCTGTCCATTTCAGACCATGCACTTGATAAGGTGCGTGTTGGGCAGGTATCTTCATGGTACGTCACCTCCAGTGCTCTTAGAAAACAGGGATGTTGGTAAAATAAGTACACCAAGTGACTGAAGATATGCGGATGGTGTCTTCGGAGTCAACACAGCACTGAAACTAATGGAGGAGAGTTGTGAGCTTGAGGACCAAGATGGCAGCGCCCTGGACCATCACTGAGTGGCAGACAGAGCTAAGAGCAGGCTCCAGCACACAAGGCATGTGTGCAACAGAGGCAGCACTTGGCCAAGAGCCAGAGGAAGGATGGGAGGGACCCAATGTGGACACTGAAGCCAGGATGACACTTCATGCAAGTGGGTGATCTCCAGGCATTGGTGCAGCCAGCCTTCAGCTGAGGCAGATCCAGGGGGCCTCATCTGGACATTTCTGCTCTTTTGTCACTGGCCTCCACACCAGATTTTAAACTGGCGAAAGAGGAGCTACTTGAGTCTTTGAACATATACAGCCTCTGCCTGACACTGCTGTGACCTGCAATTCTAGTGGTTGACCACATCTGGATACTTACATGGGATTTCACTGTATGTAATTATATGTGCAAAATATTGAGATTAAGGTCATGTGTCTGGATTGCTATGTGTTATTAGTCAGCTGTGGCTGCTATATCAAAGTACCACAACCTGAATGTCTCAAATGACAGAAACTGACCGTCTCCCCATTCTGGAACCAGGATGAAGGTGTGGGCAGAGCTGTGCTCCCTCTGAAGGCATCAGGAAGGGTTTGCTCCAGGCCTCCCTCCCAGTCTCTTGAAAGTTCCTTGGCTTGAAGTAACATTACTCCAACCATCATGAGGCATCTCCCTGAATGCATGCCTGTGCCCAAATTTACTCTTTTTAAAGAATATCAGTCACATTGTATTTAAGGGCTTGTCTTACATCACTATCCATCTTAATTACACCTGCAACAAGCCTATATTCAAATAAGGTCGCCACCTGTGGTACCTGTGGCTAGAACTTCAACATATAAATTTCAGGGGGACACAGTTCCCATCATTACAGTGAGACTGTCATAAAGATGACCAACTTATGTTGGCACTAGTTGGATCATGGCAGATCACTGGATGCAATTTTATTCTGAGTATAAGATCACCGGGCAGTGAAGAACATTACTGTTTACATTAAGAGTCCTTCAAATGGTGCATAATATTTAAACCTCTCTTATGTTCCTTCTCCCAAGCCAAGCAGCCCTGCTCCACTCTGTCTTTCCATCAGTCTAGCTCCAGCCCCCCTTCTTTGACACTATAAACTCTTTGTTCTTACAAAGAACAAAGAGACTTTGCCCAGCTCTGTACTTGTCACCTGCACCTCCAGCCCTTAGTAATTTGGTCCGTTCTACCCCTTGCTTTTTCTGACTTTTGAAACATGTCCACCACCTCATGTGATCTTGGTGTTTATTGATTGCACACTTTCTTTTTCTGTTCCCAAAAGGAACTCTGATGCTCAGGCACAGGAAACTGGTTTTAATCACCTTGGTCTTGAAGAGTGAATGTCAACGTGTGGGGCCGGGTTGTAGAAACAGCAGTGAGTGACTGAATGAGTGAGCACCCAGTTATTTATCTAAAAACCAAGCCAGGCATTTTCACTCTGTTGACGTGAACATATACATGTCTATGCAATCATGTATTTAGGAATTTTTCAAGTTTCCAGGGATATAAAGCTCTACTGGGCATGAATCTGTAACATGGTTATACGTCCCTTGAAACCAAGAGACTTTTCTTTTAGATCTTAATGTCCAGCATAATGCTGGGGGCAGAGGCACACTTACTAATTTATTACATTAGTCAGTGAAGCCTGAGGTATTATTAAAGTAAATAAGGTCAATAAAAGTGTATTTGTACTGTAACAGCATCATTAAATATTTTGAAAGTAAGCATAAATTTACCGTAACTGCCAAGTGGAGTTTGCTGTTTTAATTTTTGAATAGTATGTGTTATGGGTTGAACCTCCCTCCAAAACTCATGGTGAAATTACCATTGTGATGCTATTAGAAGAGAGACCATAAGAGGTGATTAGACCATAGAGGCTGTGCCCTTGTGGATGGATTAGTGTCCTTACCACGAGATTTTTTTTTTTTTTTAATTAAAGTGAGTTCTGCACTTTCTCTCCCCTCTGCCTTCTGCCATGGGATGACAGCACCAAGATTCTCTCAGATGCCAGGGTCACACTCTTGGACTTTCTGTTCTCCAGAACCCTGAGCCAAATAAACTTATTATCTTTATAAATCACTCAGTCTTCAGCATTCTGTTACAGCAGCACAAAATGGACTAAGAATGTGAAATATGCTTTTAAATACTGAAAAAAATATAGTAGCCTACCTAAAAAGCTGAAAATATACATAAGCAGAATATGTGTCTTTAAGATAGATGTTAATATTTCTTTAGAGTGTGTAAAAAGTTTAACATTAAAAAATATATATTTTTTGAGTTGGAGTTTCACTCTGTCACCCAGGCTGGAGTGCAGTGGCACACTGCTCATGGCCATCGCAACCTTGACCTGCTGGGCTCAGGTGATCCTTCTGTCTCAGTCTTGCAAGTAGCTGGAACTACAAGCATGTGCCGCCATGCCCAGCTAATTTTTTTTTTTAAATTTATTGTAGAGATGAGGTCTCACTATGTTGTCCAGACTGGTCTCGAACCTGCAGGCTCAGGTAATCCTCTCACCTCAGCCTCCCAAAGTGCTGGGATTAAAGGTGTGAGCCACCGTGCCCGGCTAACATTAAAATATTAATAAACTTCAGGAGTATGTAATATGAAATTATACAGGTCTTACATAGGAAGGCAAAATATATTAACTATCTTACCTAGAAAATCCATATTTAAATATACTCCACCTCTATGACTTTGAATGGGCTAGACATTACACTTTTAATCTAACAAGCTGAGATATGTCTTGATGAATTCATTTAATACCAACATGTATTATCTTGCATTCTTGCAGCAGGTTGAACAAACAGGCTCAGTTAACATTAGTCTTGAAACTCCAGGCCATGGTATAATGAAATAATATTATAGCTATAATTCCTTGTAAATATGACTGATATTTGGATTTCTGTAACAAAATCACATAGAATCAAACATTTACAGCACTCTTTTCTACACGTTTCTAAAATTCATCACGACTTACAGCTGCCACCTCCTGGCCAAGACTTGTTACTTCACTTTACAAAATAAACTCATTTTCCACTGTAGCCCAGGATGTAATGCAATTTGAAACAATCCAATAGAATTTAAGATTTCCTAGACTGTCACAAGCTACTGAAGCTCAGACATTCCCACAAGGCTTTTATGTTTCTTCTTCCCTCTTGAGGACCATCGATGACACATCTATGACTGCAAAGCAAGTCTTTGATATGAGGCTAAACTCTATCCAGACTCCTTTCCCTTGAGCAACTGTGAGCCAAGTGCCTGCCTGTGGATGACAGGTCTCCAAGTGCTGCAGACCCTGCACATAAATGGAGTCCTGTGCCTTTTCTGGTGATGCTGCTTTGCCCTCTTCTGGGACCTCGGCTTGGCCCCCTACTCCTCAGACTGGCTCAGAGCTCAGCCCTGGGCCACCTATCACTCAGGATATCCTCTGCTTATCCCTGAGGTGACACAGCCTTGCAGCGTGACTCAGGGACAGACAACCTGGGTTTAAAGCCTTCTGTAGCCCTGCCTGTGGCAACCTCCCTGGATCTGAGTTTCCTCATTTGTAAAATGGGGCAATTCCACTTCCAGCTGTTTTGAGCATTAATTTAGGTAAAGCATGAGCAGCAATTCACTACTGGTACTCCTGAGCCCTGTGAGATTCAACTGTGCATGTCTATCGGCAGCATCAGAGGACTCACCGAACTATGACAGAGTGACTTTCTCCCTCAACTATTTGCCAAATCCATTTATATCCTCATTTTCTTCCCTCTTATATTTCAAAGTCCTCCTGCGCTGGTAGGAGGACTTGCAATCCCAGGGATAGGGCTCAGCACATCAGTATTAGCACAATAGAATAATCTGATGCTGGAGAGAAATACCCCTGGGTCCTTGAACACTGGAAGCTTATCCAGCTTCACTTGTCTGCTAGTTGGTGCTGATGAAACCCAACTTTGTATTTGCTGGAGAGGGAATAACGACTATGAATATTTCAGTAAGGAAGAGCAAGGGAGGCAATGAGTTCAGTAAATGTTAGGAGCTTACTATATGCAGCTACTCTGAGAGGTGCTGGGAATACAAGACCAAGAAAAGAGCCCCTGTCCAGAAGCAGTTCACAAAAATCTCTGAACTGTTTTATTCCCAATAACAAGGTAACTCTCCTGCCTGGTTGATATGGTTTGGGTGTTGTCCCTTCCAAACCTCATGTTCAGATGTGGTTCCCGTGTTGGAGGTGGGGCCTGGTGGGAGGTGTTGAGTCTTGGAGAGATCCCTCATGAATGTCTTGGTGCCCTCACTGGGGTAATGGGTGAGTTCTTGCTCTATTAGTTAACATGAGAGCTGTTATTTAACAGCCTGATTCCTCTCTCTCTCCCTCCCTCCTCCCTCCCTCCTCCCTCTACCCTCTGCCCTTCCTCCCTCCCTCTCTCTCTTCTGCTCTTGCCACGTGACATGCCTCATCAAAAGCAGGTGCCAGTTTCTCGCAAGACTGTGAACCGGCTGGGCTTGGTGGCTCGGCCCGTAATCCCAGCACTTTGGGAGGCCGAGGCGAGTGGATTGCCTGAGCCCGCGGGTTCGAGACCAGCCTAGGCAACTTGTCTCTACAATAAAATAAAAAATAGCCGGGCATGGTAGTGCGCGTCTGTAGTTCCGGCTACTCGGAAGGCTGAGGCGGAAGGATCGCTGGAGCCCAGCAGGTCGACGCTAGGGTGGCCGTGAGTGTGCATGCCACCGCACTTCAGCCTGGGTGAAGAAGTGAGACTCCAACTCAAAATAAAATAAACCTCTTTTCTTTATAAATTACCAGCCTCAGGTATTTCTTTATAAGCAACACAAAACAGACTAACACACTATTACATACCATTACATTTGGATTTCCCAAGATTTTTTCTTGTGTGTTTTGGCCTTCCATCTCCAAGCACCTGTAGTTTCTCCAGTTTTTCTTCTTTCTTTGGCAGAGTTGAGAGGTACACACGCAGGATGGGCCTCGGCGTTCCGAACCAGAACGTTCATGGTGTAAATCAAGTCTTTTGGAAACACAGTCATCTCAAATGCAGCGTTTGGCAAGTTCTTGCTTCGTGAGAAGTATTCCATAAGCACTTGCTTTCGTTTTCAAAGGGATTTTCCAGTGGACAGCATCCTCTGTAATGGAAGTTTGGGAGGAGCAGACAGGTTGTGCGGAATCTGGTGTTCGGGGAACAAGGAGGAAGTAGTAACTGGGATCCATGACAGACACCTCCAGAACTTGCACCTCATTTTCTGCTTTTTAGACCTGAGCCTCTTAGGACTCAATGTGGCCGGGATAAGGGCTGGGTGAAGCATTCAGGAAGGGAGTCTGTCATAACTAACTTTTACTGATTATGGGAAGTGCATGCTCATTTCAGCTAATTGGTAGCAACACGTGGGAGACAAGCCTGATCTGTAGTCTCCGGACCTGGGAACTGCTTGTTAAGTTTCACATCCATCCAGCACCAGGTTTCATGCAAACACGGTGCAACTCTCTTACTCCCAGTCTCAACCACTCAGTCAGCCGTTCACAGCCACTCGGCCTCCCAGGCTTGCTTCGTCCAAGCCACTGACACTCCCATCGTAATCCAGGGGCCAATGTTCGGTCTTCTGCCTATCTGCCTGTCCTCCACACGGCCTGGCGTCCAGAGCTCTGCGTGCCCGGCTCTTCCTGCCTTGGACCCTCCTTGACCAACGTGGTCTCTCCTTTCCACTGATGGCTCCTAGTTGTTCTCAAACTTTCCTGAACCTTAGGTGCTGGCTCAAGCGCTGGCTTTGAACCGTCACCTGTGACGACTTTCAAACAGCACTTCCAGCCCTGGCCTCTCTCCAGGCTCCAGCTCCCCTTTTCCAACTGCCTCGTCCACACCTGCACTTGGACGTTTTATGAGTCAGGAAACTGGAGAGCCACTAAGTGTGCTGGGCTAGAGAGCCTGAGTAAGGGGCCTGGAAGTCAGAAGAAGACGGCAAGGCCTGGGTGAGACATCTGCACAAGCTGCAGCCAGCGCATCTGGAAGCCATGGCGGACAATACACGGCACCTTCCCGCCCCTTCCAGGCTATGGCAGTGAAGTCGTGGAGCTGCTGGGAATGACATGCATCTGCCAACCATCCCAGATGTGGGCAGTACCCAAGAGGCTCACCCAGAACCACCTAGAACTTCGCGCTGGCCACAAACACGTTCAGAGAATAGCAGCGTCTTTTCTTTTGCCTTTCAACCCTCTGGCTGACTCCCTGGACAAGGATATTCTGGGACTGCAGTCCAACTTGTCATTGGCCTTCTCCCTAAAGAGGGGGATTCTGGGAGTGCGGTCCGGCTGGTCATTGGCTGACACCCTGAAGAGGGGGATTCTGGGAGTGTGGTCCAGCTTGTCATTGGCTGACTCCCTAAAGAGGGGACTCTGGGAGTGCAGTCCAGCTTGTGATTGGCTGACTCTCTAAAGAGGGGGATTCTGGGAGTGTGGTCCGGCTTGTCATTGGCTGACTTCCTGAAGAAGGGAATTCTGGGAAAGCATCACGGCTGCCCCTCAGCCGAAGCTTTCAGAGGTGTGCCGTTGGTTCTAAGTTGAACACACAGAGATGTCTGATCTCAAAAGCAGCACCTGGAAGCTGAGCTCCAGTTCTTTCTTTCCAAACTGGCCTCGTCCCGCACCTTCCTCTCTGTGGTCAGCACCGTCCCCGGTGGCCTAGACCACAGCCTCGGTTCTGGGTCTCGCTCCTCCTCGCCCGACTGTCAACCTGTTGGGAACAGCCGGCCAGCCTGGATGCACCTGAGGGAATGCAGCCTCCCCTCCCACTCTCCCCTCCTGCCTCCTGGCGCCCCATTCCACCCTCCCCTCTCACTATCCTGCCCTCTCTTCCTCACTCCCCCCGGGTCGGAGCCTACCCTTCCTGGGGAATTGCCGGAGCCCACGGGGGTGGGTGAGGGAGAGCGAGCTGTGGCTTCCTCAACCCGCACAGCTCCAGTGGGAACGAGCCGGGCACGCTGGGCAGCCCCACGTGGGACACGAGTGGCTGCGCAGGGGCTGGAGTCCGCTCAAGCCCATCATAAGCAAGGAACAGGGTTTTTACAGGAGGGAGGAGGCCGGGGAGGCCAGAGGTGGGGAGGCCAGGGAGGCTGGTGGCGTGCTGCGTGAGTCCATCTACGCTGCCTCGTGCCTCGCTCGTGACGGTGGTGCGTCCCGGAGTGGAGCCCCCGGTCGGTGTGTACAGAGCCTCCCTGCCTCCTTCCCTCTCCAGTCTTCTGTCTGGCGCCGCGGGGAGGACGGCGTGTCCGGAAGCGCCGTTCCCCGTGCTCGATGGGTCCAGCGACGAGGCCCCGCGCGAGTCCCTGTGAGCCAGGGGGTGGCGGCCACTCGCGGAGGGCCCGGCGTCGAGGTGAGTGTGTCCCTTTCTGTCCTCGCAGTCTCCTCCTCCCATGTGGAGTCCCAGGAGCCCGTTGGGCTCGAGTCCCGCCTGTTTCCCATAACCCTGATGAGCCTCGACGTGGAGTCAGGGCACTGGGGTGTCAGCACCGAGTGATGCCTAGACTGTGGCGGGATTTCAGGTCAGTGCTGGAAACAAACCTGGAAGCAGGAATAAGGAAGGAAGCAGCGAACGGGCCAGACAGACCAGGAAGAGAGGTAGCCAGGCCATGCGTCCAGACCCCAGGAACGAGCCGGGTGCCAGTATCCCCGACGGTCCCTGCTTGTCTGCCTCCTGGAAGGAGTGTCTGGTCTCCCTCCCAGGTCTCTGTGCATCGTCCCCAATTCATCACCTTGAACGTGAAGAGCAGCGGTTCCCACCTGATCACACACATTAAAATCTTAGGTCAGTCCCCAGACCCCCGAGGGGCCTCCCGTTTGTACCCAGCCCATCCGTCTGTTTTCACACTGGGGTCAGAGGGATCCTGTGAAGTCCAAGGCACCACATACCGTCCTCCTGATAAAATCCTTCGTGGCTCCCTGTTTCCACCAGAATAATCTATGTTCTGGCTTGCCTGACTTGGCCACCTCCACCCCATCTCTCGGATCTTTCATCTTTCACACTTTCCTTGTGCTCTGGGCTGAATTGTTCTCCGCCTTCCCCCCATCCCAGTCCCCCAGAATCATATGTTGGCATCCTAACCCCCAAGATCTCGGATGTGACCTTATTTGGATATGGGACTGTTGCAGATGTAATTAGTTAAGATGAAGTTTTACTGATGCAGGGCGGGACCCCAAAGCCAATGTGACTGACGGAGGACACGTGGACACAGAGGCACTCAGGGAGACACCATGTGGAGGCTGGAGGGAGGCTGCCATGAAAAGTCTAGGACGGAGGCTTGGGCAGACCCTCCTGACACTTTGCGAGAGAACACGGCCCGCCCACACATTCATCCTGGGCCTCAAGGTTCCAGTGGGGGGACAGACAGCATCTGTTGCTTGAGCCACTGAGCTTATAGTATTTGTCACACAGCCCTGGCTGACTGACGCACCTATTGAAGCCTGACGGCTCCGAGCTCTTTCTGGTTCCTCCAGCAGTCCAGGCAGCCCCTCCGCAGGCCTCCCCCAGCGGCGTCGGGCATGGGTGTCGCTGGCCCCTCCCATGTGTCCTGCCCATTCTCCAATGCCTCTGTTCTGGGTGCTTCCCTGAGCCTTCCGTTAAAAGCAGTGGCCGGTCTGCCCTTCTCCCTGTGCTCTTTCCACGATGTGAACACCGTAATTAATCTCTCTTCTCACCAGCCCCGCTCCAGATGTGAGCTCTAAGGGCAGGGATTTCTCTGATGGGTTCACTGCTGTATGCTGAGTATGCAAGAGCAGACACTTGATAAATATCTGTTGAATTAATGAACGACATTTTAAATCCTGAAACTTGAAGTGAGGGTGACTGAAGGCAGCTAATCAATATAAGCCACTACAACGTGGCATTTTCCTAGGTACCACTGAGTTAGAGAAAGTTAGGACTCTGGACTCCAGAGGAGCTTAAAATCTCAGCAAACATACATCCCAGTGAAAATGAAATGTTTGGTGGATACTTGACTTTCATGAAGAACTTAGATTCTCTAAAAATTTTTATTAAACCACCTTTCAATATAGTTGATACTTCCCACCTCATCAGTTAGCTAATTGGTATTGGAACAGGAAGATGGAGACAAATTGTGTTGTCCAAGCATTGTATAGAGAGCACTAAAGACTTTCTTATGGGGGAGGCGGATTTCTAAAGTGGACAAAAAAGCCTTCCAATTTAAATGAAAAAAACAATTCTCACAAGAGGTGTCTGGTTTCCTCTGGATTTACTCCACATCAAGTGATACTTGTTCCCCTTTAGGCCAGCTTGAGATTGCCACCCAGAAGCCTCCAGGAGCAATGCTCAACAGCTTGGACAACAGTTGTGGACCATGGCTGGGGAAACCACAGCTCTTACACAGAGGCTACATGGACTAACGTCAGGATATGACACCTGTGTACATGTGTTCAGGCCAACATGACTCTGATGGTCGGGTATGACTTTAAGTTGGTTTCCTATCACATGCAGCCGCCCCCTTGCTGTCCCTACATTTCTTACCATTTGCATTAGGAACCTCTGCTTATCCAACTGAACAGGTATTCTGTCAGTAGTATGCTTAAGATGTTAAAAAAAGTTTTTAAATTATACTCATGGAGAGCCATGGCAGGCCAGGCGCAGTGGCTCAAACCTGTAATCCTAGCACTTTGGAGGGCCAAGGCAAGAGGATTGCCTGAGCCCAGGGGTTCAAGACTTGGGGAACTTGAGACAGAGTGAGACTCCGACTCAAAAAAATAAAAAATAAATAAAAAATAAAGAGTCACAGTACAGAATATTTTGAAAATAATGAAAAATATTATCTGTTGCCATTTTAGTAGATGTTTTTGCAGTTTTCACATAGCTGTAATTAGACCCTGGCTATATGACATTATAATCATTTTACCATAATGCTTCATAAAATGAACAATGCTGCTACAATGCTGCTTCACAGTGGTGTTTTGGTGGCTGTCTAATATTCAGCTGAAGGGATGAACTGTAACTGATAATCATTTTCTCACTGTGAGACCTTTTATTTTTTTGAGTTGGAGTCCCACTCTGTCATCCAGGCTGAAGTGCAGTGGCATGTTCACGACCACCCCAGTGTCAGGCTCTGGCGATCCTTTTGCTGCAGTCTTCCAAGTAGCTGGAACTACAGGCATGCGCTACCATGCCCAGCTAAGTTTTGATTTATTGTAGAGTCGAGGTCTCTCCAAGTTGCCTGGGCTGCTCTCGAACCCACAGTCTCAGGCAATCCGTTTACCTCAGCCTCCCAAAGTGCTGGGATTATAGTTGAGCCACCGAACCTGGTCCTGTGAGACCTTTAATCACAAAACCTCTGCCCTTACCCCCAGCGTTTTGGTATTGTAACCCACAGTTACTATCTTCATATGTATTTAGTGTCTTCCATATTTTGCATAATTCTTTATTGTTATCCTCAATGGGGGGAAAGGGTTAACTGAGCAGCTCTGGATTACTTATGCCAGCACAATCCCAAGGAAGGGCTGCTTTCAGAACCTGGGAGCTGTGCCCTGGAACTCTGCCCGAGTGTTCTGCACTTGGGGTTTAGGGCCCTACCATGTGAGTTTTCCCAGGTAGTTCATCCTAAGTGTGATTTCTGGGGAACACTTGCTTTCCTTCATGGCTAGAGCTTCAGCAACTGAGGTCACACAGACCCTGTGTGTGTATGTGCCTGGTCCCAAGAAAGTCTGTTCACCAGGCCCAGGTGTACTCTGGTTGACTTTGCACGTGTGGTCATACATCGTTGCTGGACGTCTTGTCGGACTCTGTGAGAGGGGCCTGATTTCCTCCAGATTTTATCCCCGGCACAGTGACATGTGAGTCCACTTAGCAAAGCACCGAGCCCGAGGTGGTCTTGAAGACATCCCCCCACCCCACGTGGCTATACTGACTGGCTTCAGTTGCAGGGTAATAGAAACTATTCTCGCTGGTTTAAGCAAAAAGTGCTTATCACGGATGCTGTGGTTTTCAACATGGTTGGAAAGTGCTTATCATCATGCATTCTCTGGTTTCCAAGATAGTTGGAGCAGCTGAAAAAGCAGACAGGGCTTCCAGGAACCATTTCCATCCCCAACATTACTCTTCTTCTTCAGAATCGGAAGCCTCAAATAATGAACAATTCTGTATTTTTCTGATACTTTAAAGTTTTCTAATGAGAGAAAGCTAATCTCACTGGACAAAAATGAATACTGAGTAATAAGTGACAACAAGTTATCTCCTGTGTCTTGCTGTCATGGTGGTTGGGGTAACACCTGCCTGAAAGCTGGGGATTATAAGTTGACTTGCGAATCAACTACTCTATGATGGTAACTTACACACACACACACACAAACAGAACACAGACAAGAAAAAACTCAACAAGCAAGACACTCATCTATACAGTGTCAGGCTAGGCAGGTTGCGTTATTGTTGAATAAAGAAAGCAGGAGGCTTGTTTACTTTCCTCTTCTTTTCATTCACAGAACTGTCAGATCCTCACCTTGGCCTCCTCCAGGGCCTGTCTCTTCGACCTCTCCTACATAATTACCACTGGCTGCCTTACAAATAGGGATCTGGGCCTAGGCCCAGCTATTTTGACCTTTGAGGTTGAGATTCTTGCTAAAGAACTGTAGCTCTTGGAAGAGGTAACATTTGATCCAGATAGCTAGGAAAATAATAACTATGTTGGACATGTTTATACACACAAGCAATGGCCTAAATATCACTGACTTAAGCTTTCTAATTCCTCAAAGGAACTTACAACTTTACAATTACTGATCTTGGACCACTGTGGTAATTTCTTAAACAGTGAGAGAAAACGAATACCGGGCATTCATGATACACTGTCACAATGAGGTCTTATTCTTTTAGTTCTTCACTTACAACATGTGTCTGCATAGAAAAACCTCACAGAGGAAGAATGATAAATGCTAACATAGGTTATCACTTATGTTAGGACAAGACAGTGAGTGGCTTTTACCTTATTTCTTATTATACTTTCCGGATTGTTAGAAAATTCTAAAGTGAGCATATATTATTTTAATAATCAGATGGGAAAGTGAAGATATTAAAATGTGAGAAAGAAAATCACTTAAAAAAGCATATCCCAAAATCTCAAAGGTCTATAGATTTAAATTACCTAATTGATAATAATGTGTTTTTGTAAATTATGTAGCATTATGAAAATGCAATGTAGTTAATTTTCCTAAGTCCATAGTCTCCTCTTCTTAGGTAGAATTGATAGGTCTGATACCATTAGGTATGTTTAGTTGCAGAATTTTATTTTAAAGGGATTTCTTGCCATAACATTGTATCTATGGTATTCTTACTACAAATCATTTGTAATGGTCAAATCGTAACAATATTTGCAACAAGTTCTCATTAAATTTTCCTGAAAACAGAAAGGGTACACATTATATACTATTTTGAACTTAACTATTCCCTTAAAATTTGGAAACAATTTAGTGTAGAATCTTAGCTTCAAAAAAAAATTATGGGAAATTATATAGCAGCTACAAAGTTCTTTATAATAAAATCTGAGATAAAAATAATTTTTTAGACGTTGAAAATTTTTCAAAATGCAAAAGTGCATTATAAATATACTTTGACAATCTGATAGATTTAAAGGCACTTTAAAAATTGTCTAGTTGCACCATTACAGATAGGACATGTTTGAGAAAATTCAATCTGTAAGTCTAATACCAAGACCATTTCTTCCTGCCAAAACACAGAAATAATTTATTGGAAGAATCTATGAGCAGTATGATTAGTTTGACTTCTTCATAAAGATTCTTTTATTATTTGGGCTAATACCTGGAAGGCCTAGAATAGAAAAGAGATAAGAATTGATTAAATTATGATGCCACTTTGGAAAAGTTTGTTATGACTTTTAAAAATTCAAACAATATCTATCTGAGGTTGAGAAAAGGCAATGAAAAGTTGAGTTTAACATTGGCTTGATCTGGAAAGGATGCCATCATACCTACTAAAATGTAGGTAGAAATACTTAAGATTTCCAGAATTTCATTTGTTTTTACAGTGCTCAAGATCATTTGCTATTTCAACCATAACACCAATTATATTTTCATATACTCTCTCACCTGCATGTGCATTCTATATAGCTTCCGTTGTCCTCTATTCATATAGAAAAGCAGAGAGAACTTAGAAAAAGCATTTTTAAAGACATGAAGCAGAGAGTAAAGAAAGAACACACCACAGATGTCTCTCTCCAAGAATCCATATAAACTCTGCTCAAGGTTAACAGCACTATTTAATTTATAGCTCCTCTGCTTGGATTCCAGATACACAGTCTTCAGGATCTTATTTCTTTGCTTATTCTTATTTAGGTTAAAGTTAACTGTGATTCATTCGATAATTCTATTCTAATTGACACTTGCTCATCACTTTTTCTTCAGAGAAAGAGACTGTTGGCTGTCATGTTAATTCCACGAGGGAAAGAAAGAGGTTTCCCTTATAACATGTTGGTACTCTCCCAGCACTGTCCAGAAGGTTGTGAAAAATTATCCATGCAAACCACAAACTCCAACTTAGTCTCATTTGTCTATAGAAGTCAGCAATGAAGTTAAAATGGATCTTTGAATGGTAGTTCATGACTGGTCAACTGATATCTGGTTTTTAGAAACCCAAGACAACCTTAAGTCATGTTCTAATTCACAAAGTAAACACATGCACCAAAAAAGTAAAAATGACAGTCAGCATTGCTCTGAAGGTAATGCTGCACTCACCACATCCATCTGTTCTGGAGAAGCTGAAGAGAAAGATGCTCTCAAGTATGGGCTTGGCACTGAGCTATTGATGTAGAAAGAATTTCCAGGAAGTATTAATACCTAAGAGAGTTTATGAAAAATGAGTTACGTACCACTGCTAAAAGAAAATATAGGTAAACCTAATCTTAGAGTGAGGAAGGATGTCTTAAGTTTAAAAGCAGTTCAACAAATTACAGGAGAAAAAACAATTTATATAAAAATTGTGTATGTCGTACAACAAAACACACAGAAACTGGAAAAGTGTTTATGATAAACATGGCAAATACAATCTCTTATTGATATATAAGGAACGGACAGAAACAGAAAAACACTCAAATTCTAGCTTTAATGTGCAAAGGACAGCTTATTTAAAAAGTAGAAGTGGTAACAAATATAAACAAATGTTTACCTTAACTAGAAAAGTAAATCCAGATAATGAGATAACACTTTTAAGTTAATGCATCTAATACTGAAACACTATGAGTCAGGTTGTGGGCAACTCTTTCCATTTCTAGTCAAGTAAACATTGGCTTTAAAGAAAAAGTATGATTTTCTTATGGTGCCTCCACCCTCACCTCCCAGTTTTACCTCTCTCTTAATGGCTTTTTCTTCAATCAGTTGTTTTGCATCCTCAATACCTTTAAGTTTAATCCAAAGGAACATTCCAGCAGCAGGAACATGCCATTCTGCCAGACCTACAAACAACAGGAGAGAATAAATGTCTTCTGGTGGCAGATATGTTAGCAATAATTTTTAAGCCAAGGTTTCCAGAAACGTTCCTTCGGAAACAGCGGTTTAGAAAATATATTCTTATGAGTCCTGAACATTGATGTCCTGGGTTTCATTTCAGAATCAGTGAGGGAGGAAAGGGTGAGAGACCAACAGCTTGCATATGTGTGTGGTCAACTGTGGTCAGTCTGGAGGCAGCAGGAGAAATCATGTGCCTCTCTCTTCTTCAGAACCACACCTAGACAAATGTGACTGTTTCAGTTTTAGGAGATTCTTCAGCTCTTTTCGGAGTCTTCCAGCATTTCAATAAATCCTATCATTTACAGCATCATTTAGAAGTCCAACAGATTACAGTTTTTACTGGAATATAATTAGTTATGAAAAGAAGTGTTTAAAATTCAAGAATTCCAGAAGTATTTGCGGGTGTTATATTTCTCTGAATATTAGGATAGAGAAATCAAGATGAAAGAATAATTATATCGATTAAAATTACTATCTTTTTTAGAAAAGAAAGCTTGCTGTTGATTAAAACTCTTTCTTCAGCATAACTATGCAAAATGGTAGAATTGTACTCTTACCAGAAAGATAATAATTCTATTCTTATCAAGACTTCATAGGAAATGAGATGGGACAGAAATAAGGAACTGATATTTCTGGTTTACTACTATTCATATTAAAGTCATTTTAATAATAATTTTAACAATATAATTAAAGACATGCAACTCATTTGACTTTCATAATAGAAAAGTAAGTGTAAAACATCCTTCAATAAAATTAGCAATAGCAAATGTGAGACAGATGAATGAGGCTCATGAGTAGAAGGTGGATAATTGGTTCACAAGAGACCTGTCTTTGTGCAGTTTCATTAGAGAAGGAGTATATAATTTGTTTGACAATTCCTCTTCTATTTGGGGCAAAATTTTGAAATAACTCTGAAATTTTTTGTATATAGATGTTATTTAGCTTTAAGTAAATTTTGCTGGTTGTTTTTTAGATCGACAGTTGTTTTTTTTTTTAAATCACAAATTCTTTGCAGCAGACAGGTAAAATGCATAGGAAGTCCTGTGTCCAGGTTTGTTGAATGTTACTTCTGAGATAACTTTCTTGGCGAGACTTTCTTGGCAAGCCCACTCCTTAATAAAGTGCAGTGGCTACCATGAAGAAGGACTCATGTCCTACTCACCACTTAGCCACTTGTCTGCAGCTGCCAACATTGCATTCTTCTGGCTGTTGTAGAATTCAATGACCCTAGAAGAAGAAAACGTAGAAGGATGTACTCAGTATGCTGACTGAAAAGATGAAAAAGGCTCTCGAGTTCAGGCTTTAAAGCCTGGTTTTCTGTCTTGATGAAAATGTTGAATGCTTGATACAAAGAACAAAGCATATTTGTTTGACTGTCTGGTAATAAATTTTTTACCATTGTGCTTTTTCCTTTATTGTAAAAATAATTTTAAAAATTAGATAAACTGATAATGAAAGTTCATTTCTATGTAAAATATGGAAACTAGAAGTAGCAGGATCAATCTTTGTGTTTGGTCTAAAATAATAGTTCTTATCTGCAAGGCAGGAACATTCAGGATCAGAGAAAATACTATTGGATTGATGAACCACTGGCCTGGGAATGAGATACCCCATCTTTCTTATTTCTAAATGTTGAGGTACTGTATTTCCATAACTAAAGTGACTCATGACCTGTATTAACACACTGATTATTTCTCACTCATCTGTGCATGAGCCAAATTCCATGTCATGTGCTCCTCACAGTTAACTGATTATTAAATAAAATATGCATATGTTTACATAATTTACCCTCGAAATCAGTTCAATAAGTGAAAGCTAGCCTTGGTGGGAATTCGAGATCATGTCAGGTGTGGTGGACGCTGCTTTCAAATCATACCTTGGACGCTCCTGAGAAGACTCTTTAGGTAAAGAGTCAATAAAATAGACTTTTGACTTCCAGCAGACAGTTCCTGCCATCTATCATGGGATACTTGGGAAGGAAAAATAAGTCAGCTCCCTGGGTGCCCTGGACTGTGTCCACTGGACTCCCATTTGTTCATCAACATTCCAGCAACAATGCAGTACCTGTGCACATGTGCCAGGAACCCCTCTTCTCCCCACTGGTGTAGGAGTTGTGAGATCATGAGCTAAAAGGAATAAGACACCAGCAGATGTTGTGATTCATTCTCTGAAAATGTGATTTTTGCCAAATGTAAAAGCAAATCACTTTTTATTACTTGCAACTACCATAAAAAGATATGACAAGCTGAATCCCGTTTACATAGTTAGTGATGCATGACAAATGTTAATAACAATGATAACAGTAATAAACATTACAAATATTTATATAGTACTTGTTATGTGCCATGCACTATGGTATGATATTAATATGTTTTAGCTAATGCAATCTCATAAATTTCTATTTTAATGATGAGGAAATTAAGGCACAAAGGTTAAGTTAACCTCCCTGAAGTCACACAGCTGGTCACAGAGCCCGAGTCAAAGTCCAACTACCCACTCCAGATCCGTGCTGCTAATGACCATACCACTCTGCCTCTCTAGATAGAAACAGATACAGTGGATGTATAGATTCAAAGGGCATATTTGAAAATTTTCTATCTAAAACAGAAGTTCTAAATGGTATAAATTGAGAGTAAACTTCTGTTGATAACAGATACAAAAATATGGAAATAAGTCCACAAATTGACAAAACATAAGGACATTTGCCCTTTAAGAGATGTACAATATCAACAAGCAACCTATTCCACACAAAATTTTCTATTCTTTTCCTATACTTGAAATTTGTGAGGTTGTGATAGTGATGGATCCAATAATTTCTCAAAGCTTGTGAAGAAATGGATTCATTTTCCAAAGTTATTTTTACTTTATTTTAACTAAAATGCATTCCAACCAACATCTTCAGGCAAAGTTAGTGCATCTGTAATTAGGGTAAACTGAGTCACTAGACAGGTTTGGGATTCTTGCTGTCATCTGCTTTTTTATTCTTATCTGATTAAAACAAATCCATTTTCTAAATTGTTCTTACCTGGTTAAAAGTGCTGGTGTGCAGTGTTGAAACTTGTGTGTGTAAAACAATTCTCTCTATCAAGGGTTTTGGACCAGTTAGAAACCCTATTCTCAACCTACACACACAAAAAGAAAAGGCAGGATACCAATTCCATATTAACAATGAATACATATCACTTTTTTGATCTTGTTGGGAAGAGAGCTGTGACCTGGGGACAAATGATCTAGACAATTAAAACATTCTAATAAAACTAACTTCTTCTTTATTTCAAGTATAAATTTACAATTAGGTGTACATTTAAGACAAGATAGAGGATACCAAAATCCACAACTTTAGATTAGTGGCCAAGAATCTAAAGAGAGAAAAGGCCTATATTAACAATCAAGCCAATGTTTTAAGAAAAGTGGAATATAGGCATCTTAAGTGAAATGGATTGTTTCGACTACAAGATACTGAGTCTAGTCTCTAGCCCTCTTAGATCTAGCTTCAAGTTAAAGACACAGGTCTTACCCAGAGGAGAGGACTTTTGAGAAAGAGTCGGCTCTGATTACACGCCCATCAACATCCATGGAAAGAAAGGTTGGTGTCCAGATCTTAAATTGGAAAAATAATACTGTTGGCTTGTGAAATCTGCTGGTTCCAATATGATTAGTTTGCACAGAAAGTGGACAGGATGTGGATTTGGATTACAACGGTACACATATTCTGTTATCTTTATTTCAACACTTTAACATGGACTAAGTAACAGAGATGCATGTAATTTTATTAGCATCTGCTTGTCTTCATGGCTTTTCTGCCACAAGCACATGCATGGGCTTCTTCCCTTGCTCCAGATGCCATTCTTAAGAATTTAGGAAAACTTGCAATGGACCCTCCATGCCCCAGAAGTTGAAATCCAGGATTAACAGACTTAAAGGAAGGTCATAGGAATAAAGACCAAAATGAAGCAGGCCAGTGGCATCCAGGGGTGTACAGAGAGAGAGAGAGAATGCTGGCCTATAGAACCAACTGGAAAGAGAAAAGATAAGCATGAAGATGAGAATGGAGTCAACATAGATGACTTCAGTATTAACTCAAGAGTAGTACAAACAGGACAGGGTCATAGGTGTGCTGAGTGTGGGAAAAGAGGTCAGCGGAAATGTGTTCTGGCAAACCACGTAGGTAAATCATGGGAGGTCAGGCGGAGGACGCTGGAGCCCAGAAGTTTGAGACCTGCCTGGGCAACATAGTAAGACCTCATCACATCTAAAAAAAGAAAATAACCGGGGGCGGGGGGGAAGAAAAATCAAGAGTTTTTGTTTCTTCTCAGCATATTAAAAGAGGGAGCTGAATCCAAGTAATGTTCCTTGCAACCCTGAGAGCAAAGACTGTTCAATTTTGAGAAATCGGGTGTTGGTTGTCTTAGCACTTACTATTGTCTATTAGAAAACAGTAGTGGTGAGAAGTAGCATGCATGCTTGTATCTATCACAGAGTGAGAATGAATCTGAACACCTGTCATTCTGCAGATAAGATCCAGGACACAGATGACAGGGTGGCAAATACGTGTCTCTACCTGTCTATGGTGGACACTGACAGAGGACAGCCCACTTCCTCCAGCCTGAACACAGCTTCCCAATCTTTCTCAGACATCATTCCAGGCAGCTACTGTTGAGACACCGAATGAACATCTAGGAGGAATCCACTTCACATCCCTGGTATGGTGTTTACAGAGCTGGACCTGGGACGTGTTGCTCAGGAGACCTGCCAGCCCTGTTCCACTGTGAGCCCGAATGCATAGCACAGAGCCACCCTGCTGCTCTGAAGGTCAGTAATTTCTGGAAAGAGCAGTACGACCCAAAATGAAAAGTACTCATCCCATGATAAAACTGGAAGATTGAAGTGGTGGCAAACTAGTCATAATTCATTTAATTTCAGCATAAAAGTAGATTAGCTCCAACTCAGCAGCCCAGCTAATAGCAAATGCAGCGCAAATCCATACAACAGCTTGTCTTCTAATCATAAGTTCACCTCATCACTTACCTTGTCAAACTGGAGGAAATAGTAAGGGTCATCTTCTATTATGAGGAAGTCATATTTTCTTGCAAGCTAAAAAAGGTTAAAGCAATATATTTACTCCTTGAAGTAACATATTTATTTCTTAAGAGCTATCTAAAATTGAAATCATTTGGATTCGAAATTCTTTGCTCTCATTAATTCATTAATTCGTTCAAGAATGTGTTAGTACCCACTGTCCTATGTAGTGGGGACTCAGAGATAGACACAGCACTAGAGGTTCTTGTTCTCATGGAATTTATTCTAATGGGAAGACGGAATATACACAAGCTCCTGGATGATGAGCAGGAGAAATATCAGGCGGGAATCCTGGCATGCTGTGCAGGGCATTGCAACAGGCAATGCTGAGGGCTAGTGGGGGCAATTGCAGGTGATCACCAGGAACCCCTCCTGACCAGTAACACCAGTGCTTAAGCTGCAGCAAGGAGTCAGCTATGCAAATACTGGGAAGAAAGAATGGACTGACATGAGGGAGGGCAAAGGCCCTTGGTGAGCAAACAGCCAGGCTGCTGGAGGGTTGGAATGACGGGCAACTGCCCCCTAGGCTGTAGCAGGAATGTGGATGACAAAAGATAAGGTCTGAGGACAATGCCCTCAAATGCAGGGCAGATAAGGAATCTGGGCTCTGTTTCAGCTGTATGGGGAAGAAACTGGAGGACTGTCAACAGGGGAGTCATGAGGCTGACTTCACAAAGGTGTCAGCAGGGAGGGATGTGGCTGGCTGTGGTGCAAAGAGAGACCCAGAGTGACCCAGGGTGCATGAGGAAGGGCCTAGGAGTCCAGTGAGGCCGAGCGGCTGCTTGGAGGATAGGGCGGGATGGCCACACAGAAACACAGATGGACTTGGATAAACCTGGTGGGGGAGTCCACAGGATGGACCAGGTATGGGGTGGATGAAGCAGAGGAGGGAGAGAGAGAAATAAGGGGGCACCATCATGGTCACATAATTTATGGGGATGGAAACCGTGGGTGATTGCGGATGAGAGGCTTGAGTGGAGTCTGCGGAAACCAGGGTCCCACCTTGGTGATGTAAGCTGGGAATGCCTGTTATACATCTGTGTGGAGACATCCAGGAGGAAGTTGGGCACATCCTTCTGGTGTCCATGGGAGAGGTGGGGTAGGCAAGGTAGGTAGTGTGGCCGCCATCACATACAGAACGGAATTTGCTGCCACAGAGCTGGGCGAGGTTCTAGGGGGTTATGTAAACAGAGAACCCGGAACAGAGCCCAGGAGAACATTAAAAATAAAAACATACTTGGAACCTAAACATCTTCTAAGTGAAAAAAAAAAAAACAGCTAAACTCTTTGTATGAGTCCCCTTCACTCGATGAATCGTGGACAGTTTCACGAGGGCTTGCTGTTTAACCTAAAAGCTGTTTGTAGTGAAAGGTTGGGGAATGCAGGTTAGTGCATAAAAGAGACTTTATAAAAGGCCACTTTTCTCTTATTTTTCAAAGATTTCTGTAGACTCAAGATATACTTGACATTAAAAAAAAATGTTTACAGTTAAAAGCCAGGCATCATAGGTACCTCAAGGAGATCTTAAAAAGAGGAGTGTGCCTCTTATTTTTAAAGAATTTTTGGTAACTTAGAGTGACAGGGAGTAGGAAACATAAATATGAAATAATAAAAATCAAACTTGAGGTCAAATAGTCAATAATCTCATAAAGTTTGATGTCAGGCCTAGGATGCTATTTATTTTGTATTAAGATACTAACCAAGGGAAAAGAAAAAATCTCAATTAATGAAAGATGTAGTAATTTAGTATGTCTAAGTTCATTAGGACCCTTGGCATAGATGACTCTTTTTTTTATTAAAAATTATCTTTCGCCGGGCTCAGTGGCTCAGCCTGTAATCCCACGCTTTGGGAGGCCGAGGTGAGTGAATTGCCTGAGCCCGCGGGTTCGAGACCCGCCTGGGCTACTTGGCAAGACCTCATCTCTACAATAAATCAAAAAAATTAGCCGGGCGTGGTAGCGCACGCCTGTAGTTCCAGCTAATTGGAAGGCTGAGGCAGAGGGATCGCCGGAGCCCAGAAGGTCGAGGCTGCGGTGGCCGGGAGCAGCCACTGCACTCCAGTCTGGGCGACTGAGACTCCAACTCAAAAATAAAATAAAATAAAAAGTAATAAAACTAAAGTAATAAATTACCTTTGTGACCTAAAACAAAGGTGGTAATAAGAGAAGAGTGAAGAGTTTTGAGAATCAGAGAAAGTGCTTTGAATAACTAAAACTGCAAATGACTGTAAGTTTAGTCTGATAATTAACAGTGAAAGTCAATTTGAAAATTAACCATAAATAATGGAGGGTCTTTAAAACTTCTTTTTTCAAAAGCAATTTATCTTTCGTGACTTATTAAAATTATTATCTAAAGCTTGTTTTCTTTTCTTTTTAGTGGTGACATTGTTAGACAACCCTCAGATTATGCCAATTGTACCAAGAAATGAAAACCAGGATGTAGAATTGGAGCTGGCAACCATGATGTCAGGACAGGTTCAAAGGAAGCCCATCACTTGAGTAAAAATTTATAGCTCTGCTTACGCTGTGCTGTGCTGTGAGTTTCAGTTCAGTGCCAGGAAGAGATTCATCAAAGGAAAGTTACAAGATACGTGGAAATAGCAGGTAAAAGCTTGAAAAGCCTTTATGTACCAGAGTAAATCTTCAACCTTAGGGTTTCATCTCTTAAAGTTGGACTTCTAGGTATAATTATAAGTTAAAATTTGACATATTGTGTGGGTGGGAAAAACTGAGACACAGAGTGTGTGCCTAATAAAGTTACAAAGGCTCCAATATATGGTTCATGCATACAAATACCTATGGGGACTAGGCAGATACCATTCGTTATTGGGATGTCAATTAGGATGGAGCTTTATGTCCAGCATAAAAAAATCAGTGATAGAGATTTTTATTTATTTATTTATTTATTGAGTCAGAATCTCACTCTGTCACCCAGGCTGGAGTGTAGTGGCATGATCACTGATCACTGCTCACAGCAGCCTCAACCTGGGCTCAGGCTATCTTTCCACCTCACCAGTAACTGGGACAACAGGCTGTGCCACCACTCCTAGCTAGTTTTTTAGGTATTTTGCTTTTTTAAAAAAATTTTAGACACAAAGTCTCACTATGTTGCCTAGACTGATCCAGAACTCCTGGGTTCAAGCAATCCTCTCACCTTGGCTTCCCAAAATGCTGAATTACAGGTGTGAGTTGCTTTTACTGGCCGAGAGATTGGAACTAAACTGAATCATGAGCTCTTTCAAGACGGTGCCTCCTGTGGCTCAGTTCTAGACAATGGCTACCATGCTGAAACACAGGCCACAGGCCTTTTGTGCAGTCTTTCATATTTTTAGGAGCAGCCTGAAATCTAGATGATTTTGTGAAATTTTCCACTTTTGTAATGTTAGTAAAATGTTATTTATAATATCTTTGTTGGCCAACTCTATGCCTACCAAAGCCCACCTGTAGAACATATTCTGCCTGAGAATCACATCTTCATTTATTTGTCAAATATTTTACAATATGGTGTAAAAGAATGAAAATTAAAATATGAGAAAGGAGTTGATGCGAAGAAAGTGTTGACTTGTCTGTAAAATACATGTAAATTCTTTCTTGGGACAGTTAGAGTCAGTGCCAATAAAACCTGTTAAAATTTTATTTTTATATTTTATACGAACTTTCAAAGAATAAACAATAAATAAGATATTTCTCTAACCAGATTTGAAGAAGTTGTGGTTACTGTGGATAATCAATACTCTGGACCCCCAAACAACTAATATGATTCTATCATTGGTTAGCTATAACATTGTATTCATATCAGATGGCAACAGAGATATCTCTGAACTTAAACTTGGGCCTGGCTAGGCATGTGCATGAAAGAAACATTTTTGGATTGTCTGGCATTGCCTTGGTGATTATTTAGTCTTCCAGGCCACAATAATATGAAATGGGAAACTCATGAATGAATGGGAGAGACAAGATGTTATAGAGAAGATGTGGTTGGGAATTGGAAATTAGGTTCCAGTTCCAGCTCTGTTGCCAACTAGCTGTAAAACCTCTCTGCTCTTCAGTTCATTATTTATTTACTATTTATACATTGCCTTTTTGCAAAACAGATTGAAGGCAGCTTTCAATAAAAACCACTAATGTATCAGAACTTGTTTACAAGGTAAAAACACAAGATAAAAGCAAAAAGAATGAAAGATAGTTATAGCAGCAAATATAAGCAAAGAGAATACATTGCAATGGTGCATAAAATGCTACTGTGAGTATCATGACTAGAGTCAAGCAAGAAACAAGTTGTGCCACCATCATATTCATGGATCTCAGTTTTTATATTCACAAAATGGGTAGGAAATGAAAGTTGGATGAAGTTACTTTCAGGTCTTTTCCAAGTTCAGGTGTTTCTGTTATAATGTGGTAGGTACATTCCTGAAAATATTTGCCCTATTTCTGTACTATGAAGTCTGTACTATGAAGTCATAGGACTGAAGTGAAAATTTGGGATATGGCAATTCACTCATAACTTGTGTAGATTTGCAACCAGAGAAGTATAAGAGCAAATAAGGCTGCTAATGAAAATATTAGCATGGTTTAAAAGGACAGTTAAATTACAAATAAGTAAAAGAATACTACAGTGCTTAGAAGATTTTACCTTTACAAATAAGGGGCAGATGACTATATGTTGGTGAAAGCTTTTGTTAGGAAAGGTTGATACTTGCATGTTTAAGGACAAAATGAACACAGAACAGATAAAATGTACAATTAGAACTTCAAGACAGAGCATGAATCCAAATTGAGGCAAAGCAAAGCACATGGGTGAAGAGACCTAGGGAATAGTACTATATTCCTTAGCAGGCTCCTATACATAACTGCATTCATGTACTTTGAATCCAGTTACTGTTCCTTAATGGGGCCATTAAAGTGCTGGGGAAAAAATAAGCCAACATGATGTGCATTGTTTTGGCACTATTTCTCTATTTAGCAATCAGTATAAAATGTTTTACATTAAGTAAACACATTGTGGTGGAACAGATTACATACTACTCCCTGATTCCAAGTAGAACTACACAGATAGAGGAAGAAAAGTGCCTGTGACTTGGACTTGATCAGTCTCAGATGACCTGTGTTTCTATTAAGATATTACAGAGTAGACTAGACACACCTGAAATGTTCAGTTATGCATAGTATGGATTTGGCTATTACTGTGTAGAGAAGGACTAAAAGACTAGCATAGCAAGGTACAACAAAACAAGAGATACAGTAGTGTTATGGCTACTAAAAGGATATCAACTAAAATGATGATTGAGAGAGAGAATGTGGGGTAATTTTCATTAAAACAAAAACAAACAAAAACATGGAAAGGCATTAAAAAATGGAGAGGAAAATCTTGAATAAGTTCAGAGTGCCCATTTTAGAAAATCAAATAAAGAAATTTGTTTGTTGGCTGCTCAAGTGTCTTCTTTTGAAAAGTAGCTATTCGTATCTTTTTTTTCCCCAGAAGGTGAGAAAGCAGGATTTGTTGAGAACACAGAAAAATCTCCCATAGTGGGGGGGGGGGGCACCTGAGGAGGTTGCCTGCTATGCATATCTTTTGCTCACTTTTTAACAGGGCTGTTTGTTTTTTTTTCTTTTCAGCATGTTTGAGTTCCTTGTAGATTCTGGATGTTAGACCTTTGTCAGATATACAGATGGCAAATATTTTTTCTCAGTCTGTGGGCTGTCTCTCCGCTCTCTTGATGATTTCTTTGACTTTGCAGGTGTTTTTCAGTTCAATGAGGTCCCACTTGCCTATCTCTTATGGCATGGGCACATGGGCACTTGGGGTTTTGATCAGGAATTGGTTGCCATTTCCAATTTCCATAAGGGTGTCTCCTGTGTTTTCTAAGGTTCTTATAGTCTGAGGTTTTATATTTAGGTCTTTGATCCATTTAGAGTTGATTGTGTCTGGTGATAGGTAGGGGTCTTGTTTTAATCTTCTGCATGTGGTGAGTCAGTTTTCCCAGCACCATATACTGAATTTATCTTCTCCCCAGTGGTTGTTAGTGAAACCTTGTCGATGAGTTGGTTGAGAAATTGAGGTTTTGCTTCCAAAATCTCTATCATGTTCCATTGGTCTATATGCCTGTTCTTGTACCAATACCAACAGATATGTGAAAGAATGCTCAGCCTCACTAATCATCAAATAAACGCAAATTAAAACTACACCAAGATACCACCTAACTCCAGTCAGGATGGCAATTGGCCATCATCAATAACTCAAAAAACTACAGATGCTGGAGAGGATTCAGGGAAAGGAAACACTTCTATACTGTTGGTGGAAGTTTAAACCAGTACACCCTTTGTGGAAATCTGTGGCAATTCCTAAAAGATCTAAAAATCAACCTCCCATATCACCTAGCAATCCCTCTTCTGGCAATATACCTGGAAGAACTCAAGTCTTTCAGTAAAAAAAGATACCTGTGCACACATGTTTATTGCAGCACTATTCACAAAGCAAAAACATGCAACCAACCATGCTGCCCATCACAAGTAGTCTGGAGCTTAAAAATGTGGCACATATACATAATGGAACATCACACAGCCATAAAAAAGAACAAAATTATGTACTTTGCAGCAACTTGAATGGGTTTAGAGCCTGTAATACTCAGCAATCTAACACAGAAACAAAGAACTGAGTACCCCATATTCTCACTCATAAGCAGACCCTGAACAATGATCATAATACTATAAGAAAGGGATTGGCAGTAGTGGAAAACTGCCAGGGGAGGGAGTGGGGTTAGGTGGCACTTCATCAATAAGGGTACCTGATCTCAAACCAGGAGTCATGGGAACCAAAGTGAGACCCAAATTTTACCTGTACAGTGACCATTTGTATACCTAACCCTGATTTGAACCACATATCTTTAAATTAAAAAAAGAAACTTATTTAGCCAAAATAGAGTTTATGGAAAGTATAAATGTCAAACAGCTTTGAGAACAGTGAAAGGAATTATCCAGCCATTACCCTTTTTGAGGATAAAAGTTTTTTAGGTCTGTGTGTCTCAATCAGGGAGATGTTTTTGGTTGTTGCAACTGGGGAGGTGCTATTGGCATAAAATAGGCGGGAGCCAGGAATGCTGTTAAACTTCCTTCAGTGCAAAGGGCAGGACTAAAACAAAATAATTATATATCCCAAAATGTTAGTAGTGCCTTGGTTGAGGCTAGTAAGTTTGTCTTTTCTTGAGTCAATTTGCCATGAACCACTCTGTTTCCCATGGACTAAGTGGAAGCTGTAAACATGTTTTCCATGTTTTATGGGATTCTCCTGAGGTACCCATTTTTTCACTAATCTGATCCTTGACACCCTTAAATTAAACTTGGCTCAAGCTCTATCCATGTCTGATACCTTTTTAAAAATCCTTGCTTAAATTACTTTCTAATCCTTTCTATGATTTTGTTCTTTTTAGCCTTGATGGGCTAGTATTTTGACTTATGGTCCTGCCTAGTCACTGGTCATGACTCCTTTTTCTTTAGTTTTACTCTTCTGATGCCCTGAATTGTATTTCTCTCAAATAGTAAGGATGGCCACTTAAATGGAAAAAACAAAAACAAAACCATGCAAATAAGTTTCTGAATAGTTGATGTCCCTTTTGTGTTTCTCAAGGTACTACTCTTTATGCTAATCATAGTCTTAACTTTGTTCAAATTATCATATTAGTCCTTAGATTTAATAAGGTTTTGTCTTGAAGGAGACGAAGTGAATCATGTAAAAGCAAAAGAATTACAGTCAAAATACTGACTCTAAAAAGAAGGAAAATGTTCTTATAATCTCATGAGGTGAAAGATATCAGTAGAAACAACTGCCTTGGGCACATCCTTTTGTTTTTCTGAGATTCAGACCAAATTGGTGCATGTTTGAAACTTAATCTAAAAATATTAGCTTGAAAATCAGTAGAAAACTCAGTTGAACCTTTTAGGAAAACTTGTATGCCCATAGCAGATTTAATTTAAATGGGACATAATTGTAGAAAAATATGCCCTTTGCTAGCTGTTCCAAATGCCAGTTCTTTCTGAAACTCCTTCTATAAGGGGACAGTAATACTTTTTTTTGACATTTTTCCTCATGATTGACACCTATCAGTAATTTCTTCCTAGGCATTAATTATTAATATTATTGTTTTTGTTTGGCATTCTTCCCTTTACCTTATCTTGTAAAGATCAAATAACATTTTTTCCAAAGGTGAAATATTCTTTCTCATCCACACACTCAGCACACAAGAAGGCCACAGTATCTTACATGAATACAACCTATGTAGATGCAGGCAGAGGGAGACGTTTTAAGTAATAGCCAATACTTCTCACTGATATTCCAAAACAGGGGAGAAAGATGAAATATTTTGACCTCTGTACAGTAAATATTCCTCATTCTGATAGCAATAGAAAGCTATTTCATGGATATTGCAGCTACCCTTTTTCTAGTCTAAATGAAAAATAACATTACACAGTTAAACAAAGATGTGTTGAGAAAGGTTCGTTAAAATACACTGAAATAAAATTATTGTTATATCTTAGCTGGTATTTTAGAGTATGTGTATATATGTGTGATTGCATGCAAATTTGTGTGCATGAAAAATAAATGTAACTCACTTTTTTGCTTTTCACAGTGAATCCTGAATTTCAGGAGTTATGAGCTGTCAGGATTTCAATAAGTGAAAATGTCATCCTACTTCTAATGATATATTTGGTTAAACCATGCCAATATATAATAGAGATTCTTCAGGACTTTATTGAGACTAGTCAGTACATAAAATGATTTCTCTACTAGTAATCAATATTTATTGAATGCCTCCTATGTGTGTCAAGGGTTCTACACATGCTACTTTATTAGATTCTCATGTGTCTTAGAATTATGTTCTCACCAAACAATTTCTTCCAGAAGAAATATATTTTCTAGGTCCTTCAAGTAAAATGGGACCATGGGATTAAATTATGGTCAATAAAATGTGGACAGAAGTAATATATGCTATTTTTTCAGAGCTTGCTCCTAGTAATGTTTAAAATTCCCTCCCCTGTCCCCATGAACTGGCTAGATGGAAAGTGTTCTGAGGCCCATGAGAGCCGAATGACTGGAGCCTGAATTTCATGGAGGAGAGCCACTCAGGAAGGCTGATGGTGATATTAATTAATGACTTTTCATACACAATAAATTAAATAATGCTGAGACACTGAGATTATATTGCTGTTTTGTGGCAGTGAATACTATTTAAGTTACCTAATGCAGGACCTGGTAACTAGAAAAAAGTGCTGCTAAAATACAAAACTTAAAAATGTGGTATTTGCTTTAGAAGTTGGGTGATAGGCAGTGAGGAAATTGATACTGAAGTCTGAAGTGATGGAACATGCTATTCAGTGGCAAACATTTGGTATAACTATCACTTGCAATAGTGTAGAAGGTAAATCACATGCCCACTGAGCCAGCAGCTCCAGTGGAAATAATTAGAAGAATCAAACTGTGTGTGTTGGATCCTATTGGCTGCATTGACAAAGTATTACAAGAAAGAGATAAACTCTGTAAAAGCTAGACTGGTTTGCAAGTAGAAATTAAAGGAAATACAGAGAGTCAGAAAGCAAGGGCTTTATTGCTAGAAAAGCCATCTGCTTCTAAATGCAAACAATAAGATGGAATTTTAAAAGGGTTTGAGGGACAAAGGCTTAATAAAACTCAGATGAATAAAATGTCTAAAAACAATTATCAAATTAAGTGTGGCTCCCATTCAATGACAACCACCATTATCTTGAGAGAGAAAGGCTCAGGGTTGAGGAAACAAAATAAGGTAGGCTTAAATACTGTTTCAGAAAGAAAATATAAATGTGAATATTGGCATGGGAAACTAACTGTAACCAAAAGATCATATGTAGTGTTACTGGTTTAATTGTGTGTCCTCTGAATTAATGTATAGAAGTCTCAACCCTTGGTAACATAGACTGTACCTTACTTTAAGATAAGGTATTTGCAGTGGTAGTCAAGTTAAACTAAGGTCATAGTGGTGGGTCTTATGTGAAGACTATGTGAAGATCTAGGAAAAAGATGGTAAAGCAAAACAGTTAATTCTACATGCTTACTTCAGTTTTCCAAGTGCTACTATCACTGTGGTTATCCTGTCTCTGGTCTATCATTGTATATTAGATGTGTAGGGAGGAAGGAAATAGCTTGTCTCTTTAAGTCATAGGCATAACACCAAGAAGAGCTGTGAGAGGGAGATCCTGCTGTATGCAATGCCTGGATGGGACTTTGGGTTATCTCCCTTGGATGGTGCTAAATATGTTCTATGCTTTGGAGGAGCACAGCTGAGACACTGCTCTCTGATCTCTACACCTTTTCATTTACTAATGGGCACACAGCTAAACTATTTTGCAAGCTGCTTTATAGGTGATGGAACAATGTGAATCAGATGTGGATTAAGAAATATCAGGTGAATGATTTATGATTCTTCCAACTATGGTCTCGAAACACATCTTACAAAATCTTTCTCTGGTACAGAATCACTTCGGCTAGACCGATGATGAGAATCCATGAAGAACTCCAAGTGCTTAGATGAATCCAGAATTTCTAGAGTAGATCAAAGAAGCCCATATCCCAGAGGGAAGCTGCCATGGAGAGCTGCCTAATCTAGGACATTCATATTGGACCTCACAGGAGAAAAAAATAATAAATTTTATTTGTTTAAGACATGAAATTTTAGGGATTGTCACTGAGACAGCTCCCATTACTTATGCTAACTCATACACTTTCTAATAATCCAGCAAAATAACAATAGCAATAGCCTTTCAAAGTAGTCAAAGATTACTAAATTGCAAAAGGTTGCACAATAAGTTAACCAGTATGTGGTGGGCTAATCACATCATAGTAGTTTAGTTTTAGCCGCAGAACGAAGAAACATTTTTCTAATTCCACAACAGATGTGCATTTGTTATATCAATAGCACACATACACCTTAAGTTTGTATTTTTTTCTGGAACCATGTGATGAAGGGAAAATTATCAATGTCAGAAAAACATTAGTTGACCCCATCCCTACCAATTTATGGCAAGAATAAAGGATTATGAACATAAAAAAGAAGAAAAAAGTCACTGCAATGTTAAATGTCAGTTGCTATAGAATATGTTTGAATAGAAAAATTACTAATGAGGCAGTTTAGGTCTCAAACCAGCTATCCAATTGCCAGGTATACCTGAAATAGTGCTGCAGATCAGGGAGTTAGTAGCAACACAAATACCAGTGAACAGACTTGCAATACTATAAAGAGAGCTGAGCGAGCTAAGTGTGTTACATGGAGATGGAAACATTAGGCTATCACAGTTCGCAGCATGCAATAATGTCCTAATGAGAAATCTAATCCCAAGCGAGTTGCCTAGTATTTATCTCCAAGGATGATTAATCATGGAATTAAGAAATGAAATACGTTAGAATTAGTGTTATTATAGAAAACAAACTGTACTTAAGGGAAAAAATATAGTAATCATAAGATACATTTTTAAACCAGCAGTCTACATAGATTTATTGACTGTTTTTCTTTGAATGTTGGGGTTATATTCGATTTACTGACAATGAATTATTATCAGACAGAATTGGATTTTTTTTTCCTATTCAGAAATAATTAGGTGCTGACTGTAGACATGAACAAATGGGTGACTGGCAACAAATGGCCCTAATGTCACAGAGCAGATGAAACACAGATCTATGATCCTACTTACCATGGGTGTTCAACAAAGCCCAATTTAGTCATTGCAGAGACCATTAGGCTCACGCTGGTATATGCTGTCTTTGACAAGATATTTAAGCCATTATCCTGCTATTAGACAATCTTTTGTGTGTCTATATTGATCCCTCCTGCCCTCCTTTCTCTTTCCAACTTCCTTTCCCTTTCTCCTTTCTTTTCTTTCCCTTTATCCTCCCTTCTTATATGTGGCCTATACTATATTTGAACTTAAAAGTCCGTTAAATGTTTAGAGGCATCGCAAACACCTTTTGTTTTGCAGTTGTTTATATAGTTTTAGGACAGGAGTAAGCAACATGACACACAGAAGCACTGGTAAAAAAATAAAAGTATTTTTTCCCACTAACTCCCCTCAATATATTTTCTCATCCCCAATCACCATCCTTCATTTCCTTCCTCTACTCTCCCCTAACAGTCTTTGTCCTTCCACTCAGTTCTTGTCATGGTTCCAGCAATGCAACTAGGCAGTTTCCACTTCTCCCCAGAAATAATGAGTTAGCAAGAGATTTTCTACCTTCAGCTTAACACTTTTTCTGGATAAAATTTTCTCAAAGCCCTCAGACTAGGCCTTTTTCTGACCTTAAATGGTCCTTCAATTGTATCTTCATACAGACCCAAAGGGTCTGAGGACCCTCTTCACTTAATAGTGGCGTCGTCTTCACTTTTACCCAATATTGCTCTTTCTGCTGCCTGGCATGGTAAAAGTAACAGGTGTAGTGAGGTAGGCTTTATTTTATGCAAATCAGAGGTGAAGCCCCAACTCTGCCACAAATTCACTGTCCTTAGACAAATTTTCCAATCTTTAGACCTCTGTTTCCTCATCTATAAAGGGGATAATAACACCCTTGCCTCCATGGACATTGCATGACATATCTATATATGACAGTATATAATACATGGGAATTATCTGCTGCAGATCGGGGCTTATTGTAGGCCTACAGTAAATACCAACTTATTGGCAGCTTATTTCTCCTCAGCCTTACAATAGCCAGCATGCATATTTTTTTCCCTCAACTTTCTGGTTAATCAAGTTGGGGACTCTTTTTGTATTACCTTAGATTTAGATAAAGGCTTTTGCGGGCCCATGTGAATGGATGAGAACAACTTCCCTCTATTTTCCTAACAAGGATATATGACTATCTCTGTGGTTTATGTTGAATGCTTGATAATGCATCTCCAAGAGAAGCACTTAGCAAGAAAACCCATAAATATGGCTATAATATTTATTCAAACTACTCTATTTGCAAGGCCAAATAGACAAATGAAGGATGAAAACAGACAAAATGGTCGCTAATATTAGCCTGCTCTGTTTGTGAAGCAGATAATAATAACACAATGTGTTGTCTCTTTGTGCCTGTGTTTCAAGAAGTTTTTGTTACATAAGAAAGATTTATTGAAAGAAGAAGAAATGAATTCTCTTCCATCTTAATGTGATGTCTGCTGGTCTGAGAATGCAGGTCATAAAGATATATCACCAAAAGCACACTTTTTGGAAGGTCCTCTGCCTCCAACATCTTGATATTTTCATATCATATAAAGTCAACATATATTCCTTAATCATATGCAAATACTGCATCCCTTTCCCTTAGGTTCCTGGAAATCATGTCCTAGAGGAACGGAATAGAAAATTGAAGTTATTTACCCTTAAAGAGAGACAAATAAAAGAAGAGTCAGTAATTGTCTGGTCATGAAAGAGGAACTTAACCTCCATATTGATCCAGAGCTGAATAGAAGATAAATGATTGAGGTACAAGAAGGCAGATTTTGCCTCAACAAAAGGAAGGAAAGAAAAAAGCAAACTAAAAATATAAGTACTAATTTATATGTGAACATATGTACTTAAAATTTTCTTTTTTTGAGTTGGAGTCTCACTCTGCGGCCCAGACTGGAGTGCAGTGGCCGCTCCCGGCCACCGCAGCCTCGACCTGCTGGGCTCCGGCGATCCTTCCGCCTCGGCCTTCCAAGTAGCTGGAACTACAGGCACGCGCTACCACGCCCAGCTAATTTTTTGATTTATTGTAGAGATGAGGTCTCGCCAAGTTGCCCAGGCGGGTCTCGAACCCGCAGGCTTGGGCAATCCACCTCAGCTTCCCAAGGCGCGGGATTACAGGCTGAGCCACCGAGCCCAGCTAAAATTTTCATATTTCCTTTTTAAAATTTATTTTATAAACAAATAGAGACAGTCTTACTATGTTGCCCAGACTCCTGGACTCAAGTGGTCCTCCCACCTTAGCCTGGGATTACAGAAGTGAGTCACCACACCCGCCAAATATCCATATTTTGTCTCATTCATTTGTGAACTAAAAGTAATTTTATACTTGAAAAAAAAAGTAGATGAACTGTTTCTTTTTCGTTATGGTCACTTAGCTAGCGATTGGCATAGTGATGCTTATCTCAGTTTATGACTCTATAATGTGTCCTCTTTCCATTCTACCATTATATCTCTATTACCTCAGTGAAATATTCATGCCTAAAGCCACTGGAAAATTTAACCACTGACTGAAAGGGTAATAAGCTTCTTATCACTAAAATAGTTGCCCAGACCCTGCAGAAACAATATTGAAGAGACACGCCCCCACCAAAGGAAGGAGGTTGAACTTTCATGGGAGCTTTCCCATCTGTGTTCATCTCTCCTCTCGCTACCACTGCTTTTGTGGTCAGGTTGCTGGAAGCAGCACATGAATTGTCTTTTAAACAGCAACAAAAGCTGCAGGTGAATCTATCCTCTATCATTGGTGCCTTGTGAAGCATTTTTAATTATTACTACATTTAGTCTTTAGTAATTTCCTGAAAGGCTGTTGTATTGCCCCATTTTTCAGGTTTAAAAAAATTAATTTCAGAGAGGAAAAGAAGCTTGCTTAAGGTAAGATATTTTAAAACTGGAATTCTAATCTGGCTCTATCTGACTCAAAGGAAGGACAATATTTTGGTTTGTATGTCAAATATCTAAAATTCTTAGGAAATAAATTTACGGTAGAAAAGAAAAAAAAAACCAACACTCCCAATGTAAGGGATTTACCTCACTCAAAATAATATTTTGTACAAGTAAAACTGGAGGAGGATGATAGATGTTCTGAGCCTGGTTTTTTTTCTTCTTTTTTTTTTTTTTGGTTTTCCCACATGCAATTAGCCTTACACATTTTCCTATTGCTTACTATTCACAAGGAGTCTTCTTTTTCATTTTCAGCTTTTTTGATGTCTCTCTTAGACATGACATAAAGTTTGCATCTAACATCTGTCCGTTGATCTAAATAAATCAGTTAGGAATGTTGGAGGAAAAGATGGACATGTCTGTCCCTACACACATCCTTATCCTCCTAACAGAGAGAATAGAGATCATTAACACATGCAACTACAATTAGATTTGGTTCTTTAAATACATGTGAATGCATAAATACATGAATGAATAAATGGACAAATAAGTAAGTAAACAAATAATTAGAACCTCAGAAAAATCCCTTCACTTTTATCCTCAAACATATATTCCCAAAAGGAAATCATGGGATGAGTTTCATGCATGGAAACTTCCACCTGATTCTCATATTCCCTAGGATTGTAGGGAGAGATTGGCTGATGCGCCACACCTGAAGCTCCTGTGTGATGGCTTATAAATTAAAAAATTTAAAAAGAGACGGGGTTATTTTCATGGAAGTCTTCAGAGTTTCTTCCAATCCTCTTGTTGCCTTCATCTCTTTTCAGACCAAAGATTCTGGACAGAGTTACCTTAGCTCTTTCTATTGCTCTGGAAAGAAGAAAGGAGATTAGTTCAAATCTAGCAAAACCGCATTTGAAAAATTTTTATGATCTTGTTAGATGATTTTAAAATCTTATTTCTTCAACTTAACCATTAACTTAACTGTAGAGCAATAAACTAGTAACCTACATTAAGAAAACCTGCTATAATTTAAGAGCATCTTCAAAGTTATTTCTAATGTCTATTATGTTCACCTTTTTATCTCCAAGTCTATGTGTGTTAGCTAGTAACCCAGAAAACAAGTGACACCCCCAATTTGGAATAATTCAAAGAGAATTTAACAAAGACACTATTTATAAATATATGAACAGAGCTTAGGGAAATCACAGGAGATAGTAACACCCTACCTCACCTTTGTCACCTCTTCTTGGGCAAAAGGAGAGAAGGGAGGAAGTGGTACTGAAAATGAATGGAGAAAGTGCGAAGGCAGACCATAACAGAAGCTATTTTATTTGAGGAAGGGATGCTACCAAGTGCAAACTTGTAAGGAAAGGAAGGATGAACTCTAACTCCACACTGATTCTCCAATCTCCTTCTGGAGCTCTTCCATGGACAAAGGCCATTAGGAAACTGAAGGGCAATTGATCTCATTAATGTTATCCAAACAAATCAGTCTTCTAGAGTAGTGGAGAAGAGTGGAGAGTGGCTGTGGAAGAGCAAGCAAGACATCTACCCCATCATGTCTTCAAATTTCATCCAGTGACCTCACATGCACCATGAAATCCTTATTGACAAGATAGTCCTTCTTTCTTTAAACTACTGGAACAATAAATAAATTTTTTTCCAATCTTACAGGATAATTACATACGATTTCACCCATTGCTCTTATTTCATAGGTAGATGATTTTCCAATTAGATTATGTACTTTTAGAAGAACTGGGACTATATTTACTTTCTTGGAAAGTCTGATGTTGTAGACCACTAAGACCCAGACTGCTGAGGTCAGTCTAATGTAATGCGAAATAACTAAACCTTGCATACCTCTTTATCACACAGGTATACAAGGGGGGCTCACTCCCCAAAAAACTGAATTTATTTATTAAAAATTGTGTATTTATTCTTACATGTTCAAATCCGTCACCTTCAAAGTATTCTCTGTTTGATGCAATACACATATTGAGAAATTTTTTCCACTGCTCAAAACAGTTTTTGAACTCGTTATTTTTTTATGTCTTTTCCTGCTTCTCCCATTTTTTTGTTTCACCTCTTCCACACTGGCAAAATGTTTCCCTTTGAGAACTTTTTTTATTCAGGCAAACAAACAAAAATTCCCTCAAGGTGAAACTGTGGGAATAGGGAGAGTGGGGCATGGGGATCATGCTATTTTTAGTCAAAAACTGCTGAACTCTCAGTGCAGTGTGGGCAGGTGCATAGTCATGGTAGAAGAACCAGTCACCTGTTTGCCACAACTTGAGATGTTTCTTCCACAAATCGTGATAGAATCTTTTCAAAATTTCCAGATAAAAATTTTGGATGACCATTTGATCTAGAGGAAAAAATTTCAAGTGTACTACAAGGGGCTCGCCCTCCAAAAGATAATTCCGGTCTTTTGTGTGTGTGTGGGGGTCCCCCTTGTAAATGAAATATCACTGGATTTGAGCAAATTGCTCAAAGCCTCACAGTGAATAAAGCTGAAAAAGTAGTTTGACTTATTTCAAATTTTGTGCATTTGTGTTTGTGACTTCAGATTGCCATCACTTTCCTTCCTCCTACCCTTGTTGCCTCCCTCCCTTCTTTCCTTCATTTTCTCATTTATTCCTTCTCTCTTCTTTTTTCTTCTTTCTCTTCTTCCCCTTGATATTTTTCCCTTTTTTTTCTCTCCCTCCCTCTTCTCTCACTCTCACATGCAAACGTGCTCTCTCTCTCACTCCACCCTCCCTCCCATCTCTCTCCCTCATAAACTGGATTATTAGCTCCCTGGATTGAAATCATTTTTGGAAAGACAATCTTCACCTTCTATAATAATTTATGTGGGAGAGGTTGGTATTCTACATGAATGCAGCAGGAAATAATAATGTCCTGTCTTTTATTTTGAGTCTCCCTACCGTCTCACTCTTTGTAAATCACTATGTAATCAATCTGAAGCAGCAACATGCAACAACATTAAAATTAGGGATGTTTGAAGAGGGAATTAGTCTACTCACTAATTATTCTTGATTAATAGAAAATTATCCTGCTAACATTTACTGTGAAATTCATTTGTTATTTGGAAGTGATTAGCCACAAATAGCAGTTAAGAACAAGCCAGTTTTGTAGTTTCAACCACAGCTGTAATTATCTCCACAGTGACTCTTTCTTCAAGTATGCCTTTCTCACTAAAAAATAGCTCACACCTTTTTTAAACATCACTTACTCTCCCATATCTACTATTCTTTCTTGACTAGAGATAAATCAGTGGACTTACTCACATAAACCCCATTCCTGAAGATACAAAAAGCATGGGAGAAAGAGTTAATTTACTGCCCAAAGCTGGAGCACTCAGGATAGGGATGATTCTTTTCCCCCTAGAATTCCCTCACTACCTGTGTTCCTTCAGTCAACACATTCCTTACTAATTTGCTTTCCTCTAAGAACCTGAGGGCCTTGGGCCGGACATTGGCCTTTCTTATTTTAAAAGCAGTGGCTTATGTCTATAATCCCAGAACTTTGGTAGGCCGAGAGAGGATTGCTTGACCTCATGGGCTCAAGACCAACCTGGGCAACTTGACAAGACCTCATCTCTACAGTAAATAATAATAAATAAAAAAAATTGCCAGGCATGGTGGCAGATGCCAGTAATTCCAGCTAGTTGGAAGGCTGAGGCGGAAGGATCACCGGAGCTCAGCAGGTCAAGGCTATGGTGGCTGTGAGCGTGCCACTGCACTCCAGCCTGGACAACAGAATGAGTTCCGACTCTAAATAAATAAATAAATAAATAAATAAATAAATAAATAAAATCTCCAAATCTCTGAAATCTTTCCTTTTTGTTTCCCTTTTAAACCTCCCCATTCTGGACATTTCCCTTCCCCTAGGCATATTGTCCACCTTGATTCTCCCACCTAAATTTTCTCTGTGTGTATTTCACGTTCATAGGGGACTAGCCTTTCCTGGTTGTCGCTTGAGAAAACGTGAATTATTAATTTACCTTTAGGTGTTAATGATGACTGAAATTTGACTTACTAAGGTGTTAATCATTCTGAGATATTTTCATTTTGTCACTTTTAAGCCCCAAAGAGACTTCTCATTATCATCATCTCAACAACAACTAAAAAATTTTTAACTACCAATGAATGCCCGGGCCTCACCCATGTGAGAATTTCTCATAAAAGATATAGGATGAAACTTGAACCTAAGAACTAGCTCTTGTTGAAATTTTAGAAACCTGGAACAAGATAATGAGGGAAACGATTTTGTTGTTATTCAGTTGGCCAACGTAATGCATTTAAAAATCACCGTGTGTTGGATGCTACTTCTTTCTCTTCCAAAGTCCAAAGTGTTTGCCTACTTTTAATAGAATTTTTTTCACCTTGTTCCAAATAATCATTCAGGATGAGGATGCCTATTTTCATACACCATTCCAGAGCTCTGCATTACACTGAGAAGGAAACTGCATTTTAACAAATTTTTGAGAAAGACCTCAAGTTTGAGAACACTCACTGCCCTAGGCAGACCCAAAATCAGACCATCAGAATTAAAAGCTGATTAGATGCAGGGCTTAAAAAAAATTTTTTTTTCTTTAAATTACCTGGCGTTGACTCAGGGCTCCTAACTGTCAAATACATTCCAAACTGCATCTATGACTTATCTTAGAGAACATGCTTTTTAAAAATATAGAATATATTTAATAAATTGTTTGATATAATATTTGCATGTCTTTTGTCTGGATATGTTTTATTCACCTCATCATTTAACTTGACACTCATATAACATAAGTTACTGCCTAGTAATAAATACAAACAGATTCACTTCCCTCAGGGAGCTTAGGGGCCAGTCAGGGAGAATGAGGAAAACACAACTAACACAAAGCAGAAAGTATGCATTAAAATCAATATGTGGAATAAGAATACACATGAAGATATTCTAAAAGACAACAACTGAAGGTGAGTTGGGTCCTGAAGAAAGGACTGGTTTACAATGGGCACCTAGGGCCCAAGGACAGGCAGACTACTGACTACCTGGATGGGCCTCAGCTCCTGTTGTTATCTCCTTCCTAAAGGCTTTTTTCACATCAGGTCTTTCAAGTGAATTTTTATTTATCCTTCAAAGCCTTGCTCTAGCTCTGCCTCCTTTATAATGTTTCCTTGCTCCCCTCAGGGCTGAATACATCACCCCTTCATTGTTCTATAACTTGGAACTGATGCTACTCTAAAAGCATCATGCTAATCTCATTGTATGGAACGATTTCTACATGCGGCTGGATCCACACTATATTGTCAGCTTGGTAGCAGAAAACAAGTCTTATTCATCTCTGTCCAACACTTAGAAGATTACTTGGTATGTCCAAAGTTGACACACAATACGTGGTTGTGGATTTAAAATTTATGTTATAGTAATTGCAAGTCAAACTGATTGGCATCCTAAGGCTACAACTTGACAGCTATGTGAAATCGGTAGTTATTTAATCTTCCTATGTTTCAGTTTCCTCATCAATAAATTGTGAGAAAACAATACTATCTAAAAAAATGAGTGCTACTAGTATTGAAAACAAGATAAATGAGTTAATACATAGTGTACAGAAGAGTTGGTCACTATTAGGGTTCAGTAAATATTTGCTAATAATTTTTGTTGTCAGTAAAACTGAAAAGATTCTTTTTCCCGATATCATTCTCCATGGAATTAATTTTTACTCTTCTACCAACAAGCTGTAGTGCTAGGGTAAGTGAGCTATCCACAAATGCATCTGTGACACCTTATTTTGATATAGAAGTCTCATTCCTAGCACTTAAAGCCTTTTATTGGTATTGCGCTGAATCACTACATAGCATGAGGCATCTTACAACCATTGACACAGAAAGGTTTCAGGAATTGTCACAAGTCACCCAATAAATCAATGGAACAGCCTAAAACAGACTCTAGACTTTTTCAGGTTGATGCCACCTACCCTCCCTCTATTAAGGGTTGAGAATTTTGCACAGTGGGTCTTAGCTGACAAATTACACGTTTCCCAAGCAGGTATAACTTTCGTGTTAATTTCAGCTTTCTAAACTATGAAAAAAGTTTCTGTCAATCTGGAATATAGCACAGGTTATGTTATCTTTCCCTTTCTGTTGCTGGAGAAAAGATTTGAAGCAGTGATTAGCACAAGCTGTTGTGCAGAGGACACCAATCAGTCCACCAATTTCAATCTCTAAAGCAGCGATTCTCAACCTGGGGTACTTTGGCCGTGTCTGGAGTCATTGTTACTACTGGCATCTAATGGATAGAGCCAGGGATGCTGTTAAACATTCTACATATACAGAATAGCACCTGTCAACAATTATTCTGCTCCAAATACCAGTAATGCCAAGGCTAAGAAACAGTACTCTAAAGCCAAGTTACTACCTAAGCTCAGGTTTAAAGAAATGGTATGAATTTTAAGCATCCTAAATGCTGATTCAGGTTGGGGTAGAAGAAATGATTAAACAAACTGGAAGGTGAGGATAGTAGAAAAGGGCAAAAGAGCTCTGTTTTTGATAACTGCACTGGCTCTATTTGGATGCTTTAAGATTTCTACATCCTAGCAACCTAATTTACTACCATTTTCTGGCAATAGCTATGATGCACAGTCATTTGACTATTGGTTTCAGTGGTAATGATACCCAGCAAGAACACTGAGCTTTAATAGCAGTTTGTGGACTCTGTGGTCTGACCCACTACTCTTTTATCAGACTAAGTTCCCTTTGTGACTTTTAGTTGGCGAGGATTGGGATGTGGGAGCAAAAGCCTAGTTTGATTCATTTTACCCTCTGGTTTTCTTTAAAATTGCACATGTCACAATGGAGGGCCCCAGGTGAGAAAAGAAGCAGGCATCAAATTGAATAAAATAATAAAGCAACTGGAGTCACAACCCCTTTATTCCCCAGCTGCCTTCCCGCAATATTCACTCAGTTTTCTGTCTATGAAGTAAAATCAGCTGATGGTTCCTAAACCATTTGAACTTAACATGCATGTCACTCTTTAGTAATTATTAGAAAATTGCATAGAAATCACTTTTTGGATAGAGAGATTATTTCAATCTTCTAATCCCGAAGTCAATGCATTAGTATTTTGTGTGAACAATTGTGTTATTGGTGTTTTACAATAATTTGTTAAGATGACAAGAAAAAAAGGTTTATTTTTGCAGCTAACCTCTCCCAATACCCCAAATTTATAATATTTGGTATTTAGCCAGTTAAGAAATTTGTCTAACTTAAAATGAGTCATTACTTCTCGGAGAAATTAAATTGTTTTCTCCGAAATTTACTCTTAATAAATAAGACAATTGCAAGTTCCTCATAAACAAATTCTGATCATTTTGTATCAAGATATATTTTTTTATTACGATTTACCTTGTTTCTATAATGCAAACCTATGGCTACATGATTGGAGAGTCAATCTGCAGAAAGGCTTGCAAATGTTGAAATATATTTCCTTCCTATAGAATCCTTTTCTTGACAGGTTATTGGGAGCAGGCTCAGTGGAGAGAACCATGAGCCCAATGACTTCTGGAGGCTATTGCAAGTATGATATATCCCACTGTTAATAAAGATTAATTTATTTGCTCCTCTATCTCTTTCAAATCTCAGTACCAAAAGCCTATGCCACTGAGTACCGTTCAGAGATATAAGACAAACCATGCTGTAACACACCAATTAAAAAAGAAAAAAAATTAAAGAAATAAAGGCAAGCTTTCTTTGCCAATAGATACTTTGCTTCAAAAAACCATATGGGCAAAGGATATTTTAGCTGAGAACTTTTGTACTGTAAAGAGAAAAGATAGCTCACATTAGCCTAATTAAAAAAAATGATCACTTTTAAAACTGACCCCTTTAAAAAGTACACAGTTTATATTTCTCCTTTGCTCAAAATGAGTCAGTGGCTCCCAAATTCTTCAAGAATAAAACAGGAGAGCTTATCTTGAGTGCAAAATTGTATACAATTTGATCAGCCATCTCTCTGACCTGATCACCTAATAACTCCACTACCCACTTTATTCCAGCTTCCCAGGTAGGATCCTGTTCTTGTCCTAGCTGTTCTTTCTGCCTGGAAGTCTCTTTCTCATTAATTGAGGGTCATTTTCTCACTTCACTCAAATGCCATCATTCCATTTCTTTCACTTCACTCAAATATTATCTCTCTGAAGTCTTCACTGGCCACCCAATCAAAATGAAACCTTCACCCATGGCACTTTCTACCACATTTTAGCTTTTTCTTAGCATTTAACACTATCCACCATACTGTATATTTTAATTATTTATTTACTTTGTATTTTACACTTCTGCAATGTAAGTTTTTTTGTTTTGTTTTGTTTTGTTTGTTTGTTTTTAGTTGGAGTCTTACTCCGTGACCCAGGCTGGAATGCAGTGGCATGCTCAAGGACACCCCAGCATTGACCTGCTGGGCTCCGGTGATCCTTCTGCCTTCCAAGTGGCCAGAACTACAGGAGTGTGCTACCATGCCTGGCTACTTTTTTATTTATTGTAGAAACGAGGTCTCATCAAGTTTCCCTGGTCACGAACCTGCAGGCTCAGGCAATCTACTCACTTCATCTTCCCAAAGTTCTGGGATTACAGGCTGAGCCACTAAGCCCGACCTGCAATGTAAGTTTCATGAGAGCAAGAATCTTTGTTAATTTTTTCACTGCTATACCCTCCATGCCTAGAATAGTGCTTCAAATATAGTAGATGCTCAATTAGTAATTACCGAATTGAAGCATCAGGATATAATTATGTTTCCTATAACTCAAAGGCAAATTAATCTGGGATTTACAAAAGACCAAGAAGTGGTTAGGAACTTTAGAAGCTTCTCTGTGTAGATTTATATGTTCTCTTAAGTGATCTTCTCTTTCTGTTTTTGTGTCATTTATCTCCCATCTGTGAAGCCTCACCTTCACTGATTCAGAGTATGACAACTGAGTTCCCATGACCTCAGCTCTAACCAAGAATTCAGTTAGGCTCTCTATACTTCTGCATTTCAGAAGAGATCATTAAATAGGCCAATACTAGAATAAAGTGTTTTCCCCTTGTGGCCAATAAACAGTGACCAAAAGAAAAGTGTCAAGAAATACAAACATGGCTCCAAGGGGGCACACCTTTGGATGTGGGGAAGGGTTTGTTTCATAGATTTTGCAATATTTTTCAAACTCACATTTGTACCCTTTCAGAGGTATCTGCAACAAATAAGAACAGAGTTAGCAGGAAAGAAACATGGCTGTCTCTTCTAGCCTTTTAGAAATAAACAGAATCCTTCTGATCTTTGTTACGAGAAAAAAAATCAGATTCTGTAACCCTAGGGGTTTATAATCTGAAAGAATTATGACTTAGTGGCAACCAATTTTTAATATCTTAGGAAAGTGTTTTTCAACCATTTATTTTTGTGTACCCCTTCTCCTTTAATGCTCTAAAACCTCATGGACAACCTCATGATGTTGCAGTACTTCTATTAACCAGTGGAATGTGAAAATAAATGACAAGGAACTATTAACACTTAAGTAATATTTTTAAATATTTTTGAATTTCAGATATCACAATAGTTTACAAAAGCGAAATAATCTATGTGTGGGTTGTATTTCTTTTGTTAGAAGATTTTTGTTGACAGATCTCTTACAATAGATATTCTAGTCCACAAGGTCCATGGCTAATGGGTTGGGAGCTACCACAGGTATAGTCACTGTATTTAGACCCTCACATAATTTGCTCACTCTTTCATTGAGTCATTTTATTCTTTTTTTTTTTTTTTTTTTTGAGTTGGAGTCTCACTTTGTCACCCAGGCTGGAGTGCAGTGCGGCCACTGCAGCCTCGACCTGCTGGGCTCCGGCGATCCTTCTGCCTCAGCCTTCCAAGTAGCCGGAACTACAGGCGCGCACTACCATGCCCGGCTAATTTTTTGATTTATTGTAGAGATGAGGTCTCGCTTGCCCAGGCGGGTCTCGAATCCGCGGGCTCAGGCAATCCACTCACCTCAGCCTCCCAAGGCGTGGGATTACAGACTGAGCCACCGAGCCCGGCAAGTCATTTTATTCTTATACACTTACTCTTTGTTGGGCACTATGCACAAGACAGAGGTGGTCTCTGTACACTTTGAACATATATAGGATTAGCCATCATTTGCTAGTACTCTTAGGCCCTTGGATAATAATATTGTTTGAGTACTTACTGAGCATCTGGTTTTGTATACATCTCATTTAATTAATCACAAGATGTTATAATGTGTAGACTACAATATCTCTGTTCTGCAGATGAAGAAAGTGGAATATAGCATTAATCCAATAATTTGGCAACATTTATAAAGCTCATAAGTGATATAGTCAGGACTTGGAGCACCAAGACTCATGAGGGAAGCAGTTATGTAAAGAGAATATTAAAATGCCATGGGTAGAAGATGCTGGGAGAGACTGACAGAGTAGGGGTTTGGAAGCAACTGGTCAGGGCTCTCCTGGTGAAGCAGATGGTGCTGCAGCTGCTGTAGTGCTTCCTAGGGCACAGAAGTCAAGCTCAACTTTTTTAAACCAACAAAAGCCTTCCTGGGAAGAAGCTGCCAGGAGAGACTGACAACTCCAGGCTCTGCTTCACCACTGCAACAGAAGAGACTGCTGGTTCCAGGTTCTGCCTCACCACTACAGCACCTGGTCAGACACTGGCAGCAAGGGCTGCGGTAGGAGCACAGTGGGGAAGACCGGAGGCAAAGCCCCACTGGAAAAGATGAAAGAGGCACTCTGCCACCACCTTGAAAATGGGGCAGGAAAATTCTCCAACTTGCTCACCACAGAGCAACTGACCTGATCTCTGTGGCTGCAGATTAACTAACTATTCAGGGATTGGTTGTCACTCTGAGGAAATATCCTGAAAACACAAACTCCAGACAGGATGATTGCTGAGTCTCAGGACCCCCACCTCCTACCCTGGTTCAGCCACAGGACAAAGGGTGTGTTCAGAAAATGATGAGGAAGACCTCCAAAGAGATCAATGGTGAGTCCAGGCCTGACCCAACCCCCTCCTCTCCAGCAATCCTCTGAATATCAGACCCACATGGCTGGGATATGATTGAGAAAGATGAACCCAGGTGGAACCTGGATGTCAGCCACAATAGGAGGACTCCACTCCAGGTTAAGCCTGGTTGGGGTACCCCATCCCCCACCAGTACTTGGAGAAGAGACAATCCCGTGCCCCCCCCCCCCACCAGAGAGGATCCCCCTGACCATACTAGAGTGGAAGGGGAGGACTTGCAGTCCCTCCCACTCCCATTGTCCCCTCCTCCTTCCCTGGGCAGGACAATGGGGAGATTGTGAATGAGGCCAAAACTCTGCAGGAGAGAGCAGAGAAACAGCTGAGAGGAACAATTACAAAATCTGCCACAAGAGGGCAGGTTTTCAATAGTCTGTTTGTTAACTCATATTTTTCCTTTGTGCATGAAAGTGTATGTGAGGATTCAAGCTGCATCCTCCCTTTTTTTCCTTTCTTCTTTTGTTTTTCGTTTTCTGTTTATGTATGTACACTAATGATTGAGTGTTCATCTTTTACTTTTTTTTCTGTTGGTTTGATTTTGCTTTTTTGTTCTCTTTTTTTAGAAGACAACACAGAAATGACAATACAGAAAATCATATGGAAACAAAAGCACACATAGCCAAAACAATCCTTAGCAAAATAAAGCAGTAGGTATCACACTTCCCGACTTCAAACTGTACTATAAGACTACAATAATGAAAACAGCCTGGTATTGGTGCAACAACAGGCATATGGACCAATAGAACAGGACAGAGCTTCCAGAAACAAAACCTCAATTTCTCAACGAACTCATCTTTGACAAAGCCTCCAACAACAACCACTGGGGAAAGGAGGACCTATTCAGTAAATGGTGCTGGGAAAACTGGTTGACCATATGCAGAAGATTGAAACAGGACTCCTACCTATCATCATATATAAAAATCAACTCTAAATGCATCCGACCTAAATGTAAAACCTCAAACTATAAGAACCTGAGGAAATGCAGGAGACACCCTTGTGGAAGTTAGAACTTGCAGCCAATTCCTGATCAAAACCCCAAGTACCCATGCCATAAGAGATAAGATAGGCAAATGGGACCTGGTCAAACTGAAAAGCTTCTGAAAAGTCGAAGAAATCACCAAGAGAGCAGGGAGATGGCCCACAGAATGGAAAAAAATATTTGCCAACTTTATATCTGACAAAGGCTGAAAGTCGAGGATCTACAAGGAACTCAGATATGATGAAAAGAAAAAAACAAACAGCCCTGTTAAAAAGTGGGTAAAAGACATGAATAGACACTTCTCAAAAGAAGACATATGAGCTGCCAACAGATACATGAAAAACTGCTCAGCCTCACTAGTCATCAAAGAAACGCAAATTAAAACCACATTGAAATATCACCTAACTCCCGTCAGGATGGCGATCATCAATAACTCAAAAAACAACAGAGGCTGGAGAGGATGTGGGGAAAAGGGAACACTTCTGTCTTTCACTGTCTGGTACGATGTTTGCTGCAGATTTCATGTGGATGTCTTATGAGGTTGAGAAAGTTTCCTTAGGGATTACTGAGTTTCCCACTCTCGCAAACACTTCCGTTCTCATTTGTTGCTAACTACGGAGTGAGAATAAAGTCCACTTTATGGCTGAGAGAGCAGAAGTGCTGGTAAGTGAGTGGCTTGCCTGGAGTCACATGACTAGCAAGTGGCATGAACCCAGGTCTATTGGACTCCAAAGCCCAAGTTCAGCCCCATGAGTTAAACCTGCTTCTGCACATGATAAAATACCACAGGACTGGGAGGGAGCTCAAGGTCCTACCGCCATGTTGCAAGGGGATCCAGCCCCTGGGTTTGCTAGGACGTCTGCACCTTTCAACTCTAGGGAGAGACTCACAGGCATGGGCTGACTCTGGGTGGAATTTGTTGCTGTTTTCCTTTCTGCTGTGTTTCAGTAAGAAAGACACCCCTTCGCAGTATAAGGTCATCGTGTACAGCATAACCTTGCAGGGTACACACGACCACTTCTTGGCTTTAGGTAGCGGAGTCTGTGCCGTCACAGAACAGGCAGGTTGTGGCGATGACGGGGGTGTGATGCTGAGGGGTGATCTTCCTTGGCTTCCCTTCTCTTTAGGACACATCTGCCCTTGAGGATGCCTCTCCATGGCTGAGGGGACAATTGCCACAAGCTCATGACAAAATCTCCCATGAGGGTGCCCAGTGTTTCTGAATAGAGTTAACAAATGACCCATGTTTAATCTCGAAAGAAAAATGCCTTTGCAAGTGTATTTGTGTTATGACTAACAGTAATGATGTTTTGAAACAACCCAAAATAAAATTACAACACAGAGGCACATGGCATGTGGGTTCTAGTCGGCTCCATAAATCAATTAGGCACTTGCATTTGGGGAACTTACATCATTGTGGCCTTTGGGCAATGACTTGGTGAGTCCTGGCTCCTGCCAATTTTTTGGATGGCATCTCTTGCCTCGGGGCCTGCATGAAGTAACAGGTGCAGCTGGGGAAACAGAAGCGGGCACAGTACAGAGACCCAAATCCACAGAGAAGGAGGGAACAGTGGGGCCATCTTGCTGTCCGGGACTCCAGTCGTACAGAAGGAAGAGGATTGGATTAAACAAGGCAGGGTCCAGCCTGCGGAACCTGTGACATGCTGGTGAGGCAGGAACAAGCCCAGCAGGTACCTCCCAGAAAGGCCCAACCTTCCCAGCTGGAGCCCACAGTCAGAGCAGAAAAGTTGAGGAGGACGCAGCAGGGAGCAGCCCTTCGGACCTGGGATGGTTGGGCCTCTTGCCCCTGTGGTCAGGCGGTCAGTCTGGGGCAGTCCAGACCTGAGGGGGGAAGAAAGACAGAGAATAGAGCAAGAGGCCAATGGCTCCTGCCTGGGGCCTCACTGATCCCTTTGGGGATAACACAACTGTGAATGCTCCACGGGAGAACCTCTAGGCTTTCTGGTTGGGCAGGGCCTGACCCTCCTGGCCTGTGGCTTCTCCCTGTTCCTTCTGAGTGGCTCCAGGGCTCCGAGCTCCACTGGTGTCTGGCTCTGTGGGGAGGACCCTCCCCAGATGGTTCGTTTGTCACTGGGGTGACGTGTCCTCCACACCCACCACAGCCACAGCTGAGTGCCCTCTGCCCTTGCCTCCCCTGGGGCCCAGGCATTTGGTGTGGGCACAGGGGCTCCATGAAACCTCCCTGCTCTGCAGCCATCGTGGTGGCTCAGCTGGCAGGTGGCCGCCACCCTGAGCTCCAGAGAGCACAGCCCACCCCACACCCATCACCCTCACAAGCCCCCATGTTGCCCTGCACCCTTGAACTTCCACAACCCACCAACCCAAGGTTCTAGTGGGCACAGCGGGGCTGACCCCTGCTCTAGCCATCCTGCAGGAGAGTCGGGGGGTCAAAGTTGTCTGAGACACTCAGGTCTCATGGCACATCCAGGCCTCTGGGGCCAGAGGCGGGCGGGAGGACCGGACACTAGACAGTGGGCACAGACGGGCACGTGAGGCAGGAAAGGACGGGTGTGGGGTGACAAGGAGGTTAGCTGCCGCTGGACTGCGGTAGGAAATGCTGAATGGGAAGGAACTGGAAAATGTCTTCAAGGATCGCCTGGTATCCTGGAAGCATCTTTTCTTCCCTTTTTTTATTTTTCTCCGTCACCACTGTGAGTCTGAGTCTTTGCCCCAGGGAAGAAGAATTCATTTTCTTAACTGCCGAGGCCATAGGTAGGAGGCAGACTCTGGCCTCGTGTGGTTGAGGCCATGGCTTCTCACACACTGTGATCCCTAGGTCCAGGCTCTGCTGAAAGAGGAAAGGCTTTGCCTGGAATTCTGAGCTCAGCATGAATGTGAGTAGCATCATCAGGGCAAGGAGGCTGCCAAACAAACTGAAGGCTGAGAATGGAGGACACCTTGTCACCACGTCTTTTCCTCCAGAGAGGTGGAGGTCACAGCAGGTGCCAAGGATTCCGGGGTGCATTCTGTGCCCCTGGGTGTCTGAGAGGCCCCCGCTGCCTCTCCCCTTCAGGACCCACTCTCGGGCAGGAGGCCAGGATCCCAGGGGAGTTGGGGAGACCTGGAGGGAGCCGGTGCCACCTGCTTGCCGGGTGTAAGTCTCAGGCCGGGGTGGGGTTGGGCGGCACCCCTGGGCACCTGGTGGGGGGCAGCTCCCTGAGGGGCTGGAGTGGCTGGGTGCTGACCAGGGGAGGAGCAGACTGGTGGGACCCTGGCCAGGCCCTGTCCTTGCAGAGCAGGTTAGGGAGGAAGGGTTGCTGGGGAGAGTGTCTTAACACCAACTTGAACAAGCAAACTGGCTCCCATTCAAAGAATGTTGCCCATGGCCTCTCCCGAAGCCCACCTGTGCCCTGTCAGATGTGAGATGGGCCCCCCACTCCGGGCTGTACAGAGAGAGGCGGGGGCCATACCACCTCCTGGACAGGCATGGAGGCCCCGCCCAGTTCCAGGGCGGATCAAAGACCCTTCTTCCGGGCTATGTTGGGGTTGGCTTGCAGTCCGGCTCCATGTTTTGCAATAACAAAGTCCACAGTCATTCAATCAACCCAGACCCTCCCTCAGGCCCTGTGTTGTCTGTTTAGCTTTCTTACATTTTTAATAACTGGAGCCAAGTTTCAATGAAGACAGATAATGGAAAACACACCATCTAAAAACCTGCTGTCTTTGAAAAATTATTTTCAAAGTCTCTTTATTGATCTTGAGCACAGATCTGTGTGCTGCTGTTTCTGGCATCCTTGCTGCCCTGAACTCTGGCTTCTTTTCATGCCCTAAAAAGAGAAAAGCTTTTCTGTACTCCTTTACAGAAGGAGAAAAATCTATAGACTTTTGGGAATTTCAAAGCAAATTTCTTTCAAATTCCTAATTCTTCAGAAATAACTGTGTGGAAGATGGTGTATTGGGTGATCCCAAGTTGTGCTTTTTTCACTAGTGCAATTAACACAAAACAAAGACTGAAGACAATTTATTCATGGTCATGTTAGCTATCACTTGCTGCATAACAAGTCACCCCGAAGCTTAATGGATTAAAACAATCATAAACACATGTTATATCAGCCACTGTGGGCTGGGATTTCTGAGGACAGTTCATTCAAGGTCATGTTAGTTATCACCTGCTGTGTCACGAGTCACTCCAAAGCTTAATGGCTTAAAACAAGCACAAAAACAAGTAGATCAGTGACTATAGATCCAGATCTGAGAGCAGCTTGGTTGGGTGATCCTGACTTGGGTCCCTTGTGCAGTGGGATGTTGACCAGCACTGTGGTCACCTGAAGGAATGATGGGGACTGGAGTCCCACTTCCAAGGTGGCCGGTCACTTGTGTAGCTGGCAAGCCGGCGCTGGCTGGTGGTAGCAGGCCTCAGCTGCTTCTTGCATGGCCTTTCCGCAAGGCTGCTTGAGTGTCCTCATGTGGCAGCCAGCTTTCCTGGAGCCCCGGATCCTAGATCAGGTGGAATCCTCAGTGTTCTCGCTGACCTGCTTTCCAAAGTCTCCACCACCACCCTGGACACTCCACTGACCACATAGACAAGTCCTGTTCCATGTGGGAGGACGCTGCATGGGGACTTGTACTCCAGGGCAGGGAGCCTTGAGAACCACCTTGGCGGCTGCCTTCCACAGGGTCATAACTCAAAGATGCAGTGTATGGATAAAAGGTGGTTGTGAGTAGCCACCACTGCCTTCTAGTCCTGAGAGCTGTCTACGTGGGTCTTGCTCTACTGCCTTCACTTCCGATGTGTCCAGAGTAATGACAACAAAAATCTCCTCTTCCTTTTAGACTAAACCATGGTTTGAGAATTGACGAGCTTGATGATTGACTGGTATCTGAGAAGCTTTCACCAAATTGCGTTGTAGATGTGTATGAATCCACAGAATCCACTGAAACCAGGAAAATGTAGGATGAGCCCCATAGATGGGTCACTGTGGGGGGAGGAGTAAAGGTGAGAAAGAGGGTTGGCCCGACAATGGAAAAAGAATGTGAAGACTCCAGGAAGCGGAGGTAGGCCAGAACACAGAGGTTGGTCCAAGTATGAGAACTGGCAGTCACAGCTCCAACATGTGCAGGAACAATTGGCAACAAACACTTCACCACATGCCGGGCAGCATGGGAGGACTCTGGGTATGGTTCCTCACAGAATCTGCACCACAACCCTGTGGTGGGGGCTGTCACATTCCTGGTCCACGGCAGGAGCCTTGGGCATGGAGAGGGTGAGAGCCTCATCAGAAGGGCAAGCCTTGGGTTCAGACACCCGCATCCAGGTACTGACCTACCAGACGGCACTGCGGTCTTTCAGTCTGTCCCAAAATGAAACCCACAGTTAGGAAGACCACGCAAAGGCTATTCATGGCAACGGCAGGTGACGTCGTGTGTGGACACGGCTCCTGGGTCTCCCTCCATCCTCAGAGTGTGTGCACCCAGAAACCTAACTGTCCCAGCCAGCACAGGGGGAGGGCCCAGGTCACAGGCTTTACGTGGAAGATGACAACACAGAGAGCCAGGTTCCCGCCTTTGTGGTCAGGTCTCCTTTCCCATACTAGAAGAGCCAAGCCACATCACGGTGGCCCAACATCAAATTCTGATGACATAAACATCTGCTGCGCTACAAGGACATAACCTGGCTACATGATGCTTGTAAAATAGCTAACTTTCTGCTGGTTATGATTGCATTTTCTCTCTTACTGCACCATTGAACCCATGCCTCCTTTCAGTGAGACAGATAAGGCCATGGCCACTGTAGTCACCTGGGTTGGAGAGATTTTGATCAAAACAAATATTTATGGCCCAGGATCCCAAAGACAGATGTCCTAGGTTCAAATCTCAGTGACACAGCCTCACTTGGTGACCCCACTAAGTTAAGAAGTTCCTTATTTTCTCCCAACCTGAATTTTATCATTTGCAAAATAGGGATATAATAAAACTTACTGGCTGGGTATCCAGGGAGGTGACACCAAGTCATAGTCAACTGTTCAGATGTTGATGTCAATTCCATTGAACCTAATTTAAAAATCACCGATAACATCCTAAACACAAGGTATTTTGTCAGGCTTTCTAAACGAGAATGGTCAAGATTTCTCCCCCAAGGAATTTTCTATGTAGCAAATGAGACAAACACTTAAGTCACTTACAAGGAGAAAAGAAACCAGACCTGCAGTAATGGGAGGGTCTGGAGATCCAAGGGTGATCCAAGGGTGGGGATCCTGTGGGAGTTCCCAGAAAATCACAGTGCAAGAGAGCATCACAGCTGCCAACCCCGGAGCCACTGCTCTCGGCCGCATACTGCGCTGGGCTCTTTCGAGAATTTTCCAAATCACCCATGCAGGGTCTGTCCTATTGTCTCCATTCTAAACTGAGAAACTGAGGATTTGGGGCATCATTTGCCCACAGGTTAGCTGCCAGTTAGTGATCTCCAGTGTCACATTTAAAACACCTTATTCATGTTATGTGTAATAGATTGTAAATATCAAAAACTGACCTCTGGCATTCAAAAACCTTAATTTAAAATGAATACAAGCAACGCCATTCACATAGACATGCTTGCTGGCCACTTTGGAGCCCTAAAAAAACCTTGGAACACGGGGCGAGTGATTAGGATTCTTTCCTCCTTCCTAGTGGCACACATTGAGCTCTTTGGAGACTGGTTTTGAGGAACGTCAGAGGCAAACTGGGGACCCCTCCCCAGGTGAACAGGCAGGGTGGCTGGGGCAGGCTTTATGGTGAGTCTACCTACTACATTCTCTTATTCCTCTCTCCTTGTTTATCCTTTGCCCCAGTTTCCCCCAATTATTTATTTTTAATTTTTTTTAAGAGATAGGATTTTTCTATGTGGCCCAGGATGGAGTACAGTGTTGTGATCACGGTTCACCTCAGCCTTGAATTCCTGAGCTCAAGGAATCCTGCCTCAGCCTCCTGAGTAGCTGGAACTACAGGCATGCACCACCATGCCTTGCTAATTTTTGCAATTTTTATAGAGATGAGGTCTCACTATGTTGCCCAAGCTCATCTTGACCTCCTGGCCTTGAGTGATCCTCTCATTTTGACCTCCCAAAGTGCAAAAATTACAGGTGTGAGCCACTCAGCTCAGTCAATAATTTATATTTACCTTAGTATAGCCGATGTATTTTTGTAAGCCTCTTTAAATATGTTCTAGAACAATATGGAGTACTAATACATAAGCAAAACAAAATAACACATATCACAGTGCTTTTTATCCAAAGTGAAACAGTTTATCCCCGTATTCCTCACCTTTCTATCTATAAGAGCAGGGTTAGGAGGGAGAGAAGAGGAATGCAGGGGAAACGACCGGGCCACTCTTTGGCATCTTTTTTTTTTTTGAAACACTTTATTAAGACATTCAAAAGACAGCTTTATTTATTTTTATTTTTGTATTTTTTATTTTTTGAGTTGGAGTTTCACTCTGTCGCCCAGACTGGAGTGCAGTGTCACGCTTCCGGCCACCACAGCCTCTACCTGCTGAGCTCCGGCGATCCTTCCGCCTCAGCCTTCTGAGTATCTGGAACTACAGGCGTGTGCTACCATGCCCGGCTAATTTTTTGATTTTTATTGTAGAGATGAGGTCTTGTCAAGTTGCCTAGGCGGGTCTCGAACCCACAGGCTCAGGCAATCCACTCACCTAAGCCTCCCAAAGCGCGGGATTACAGGCTGAGCCACCGAGCCCGGCTTGGCATCTTTTGTTGAAAGAACAGACTGGTGTGTGATTCAGCCATTAGAAAAGCAAATGATAAAGGGGCCACAGAAGCAGGGAGAGGAACGTCACATGTGGGTCAGCTGTCCAAGTTTCCACCGTAAGCCACCCAAAGTCTGCGGCGCCAAGCAACTGTGACCAATTCCCTCAGCCTTGGGTTGCCAGGGTCTCCCCAGCTGTCTGCTGGGGCACACAAGCAGCAGAGGCCACTCCTCTTCCAGCACCACTCCCCAGGATTCTCCACAGCACAGGGGCTGCAGGGGTCCCGGGGGAAAGCACGAAGTCGCACATCGACAAGACCTTGGCTCCAAGATGCACGTGACATTGTCTGCTGCATCCCACAGTGGAGCCAAGCGAGGGTGGACACCCACCTCTCCACTCAGGATCTCACAGGGAGCACAGGGTTGTGGGGCACCTGTCGTCCCCCACAAGAAACAGTGAGGGCAGGGGGCTAGAAATGGGAAAATTAAAAGAGATAAAAATAAGTTGTTTGATGATGACTTGCCCTCTCTTCACATTTCCTACAATATTACAGGTTGAGCATCCCAAAATACAAAATTTGAAAAGCTCCAAAATGTGAAACTTTTGAGTGCCAAAATGAAGCACAAAGGAAACGTTCACTGGAGTATTTTGGAATTCAGATTTTTGAATTTGGGATGCTCAACTGGTAAGTATAACGCAAATATTCCAAGATCAAAAAAAAATCCAGAATCTGAAATGCTTCTGGCTCCACACATCTCAGATAAGGGGTACTCAGCCTGTCCTGATAAATTGTTTTTCTTAAAAAAGAAAAACAATCCCTTCCCAAGATGAGGTTTGTGTAAACACTGTGCCCATGGAAAGAAGAGCTATTCTTAGGTTCTGACAGAAAATGTGCTGGTGAGCAGACAGCAGGGGTGGGAGGACATGAAGAAGGCAAAGAAGGCCTGGGGTTGCCTGTCGGCTCAGGAAAGATGGATGGTCCACTTGTGTAGTGCCAAGCCAGCATGGTTTTCATGATGAAACAGTTTGCACATGCACTGATATAAAGTAGATTGCTTTTGAAGGGACTTCAATCAGCCAACAGTGAGAAGACCCAATCAGGTAGCATGTAGGGGGCCCCCAAGGAGGCTCAGGCACTGAAGGAATCAAAACTCTTTAGCCATTTGTCAGGAGGGGGTCAACTTCAGAAAATGGTGAGTCAAACCTGGGGCACTCAGACTCCCTCAGAAGGAAGTCGCCTTTCTTACCTCCTCCATGTGGTCACTCACATAAAAATACTCCCCCAAATGGCCCAAGCTCAGGGTTATCTTTAGATATTCTGGCAAATTAGAACTGGTTAAGAAGGGGTCCAAGGAAAAGAGGATTATGTGAGAGCATCGAAGTCTCAAATAAATGACAAATATTATGTGCAAGATGCATGTTATGTACAGTGGGAAGCATCAAAATATAAATGTAAAGGTGGTCTCTTTTCTTAAATAACTAGTTGGGAAGAAAAATGTATGCTGATGAAACAGTAGAAATGAAAATGGCAATATATTGCCCTAATTCAAGGTCTTATATAGATGCTAAAAGCATCATCATCACCATACCATTATTAGCATCACTGCCATCATCACCATCACCATTGACATCATCATCACCACTTCACCACCATCATATCACCATCACCTTCACTGTCATCGTCACCATATCATTACCATCATCATCATCATCACCATAATCATCACCACCACTTCACCATCATCATCATCATAACCATCATTACCACCACCATAACCATCATCATAATCACCATCACCATCATCATCACCAATCACCATTGTCACCATAACCACTGCCACCATCATATCACCATCACATCACCTCTGGCAGCAGCCCCCACTAAGGAGTGAGCCCCCTGCCTGTCAGGCAATGTGTGAAGTGCTCCATATGTGCAATTGTATCTGGGATTCACAAACAACTAGTAGCTTTAACCTGACCTTTTATAGACAAGGGAATGAAGACTCGGGAGTAAACAACTGGACTAGGATCACTGGCTGGTAGATGTTAGATACGGGACTTGAGTCAGAACTGGACGGACTCCAAAACCTGTGTCCCTGATCACTGTGCTTCCCAGCTCTTCAGCCGTCACAGCCAGATGTGCTTGATGTCCAGAGTGGATAAGATGAAAATAGTTGTGCAAAGAACCTTCTTCCAAATGCATCAATGCAGCGTGTGTCTGCACTGTCTTTGATTCTGCCAATTGTTTAATTTTTGAAAAACCCACTAGCATCTAAGCAATTTATTGAAAAAAATAAACCCTCACCTATTCTTGTGATCTCACAAGTGGCACGCACGAAGTTGAAGCTAAAATAGATAGGAAGCTGATATAAAGTATTTTGCAAAATACTTGAGAAAGATGCAAACAATCAAGACCGACAAGGCAGAACTCCAGATGCATACGCCTGGTTGTCCCCTTAATTCCACCCTGCATAAATCATCCTTGTTTTCTGCTGCCCTGAGTTTATCAGGGACGTTCTCTCCCTGTAATTCATCCTGAACACGTCAGCCTTTGCCTTCAGAAAAGTAATTAAGCACTGCCCAGCTCAAAAAGATAAAGATTGAGAAGGCATTATACAAGGAGATTAGAATGCAGGCCCAGAAATCTCAATTAACCTTCTAATCTGTAGGTCAAAAGGAGGGTCCCAGAGGGAATACAATGCTGGTTTCCTACAACCCCCATCAAGCTGGTGACAGAATTTAGGTCACAGCTATTAGTTATAATAACAGGAGAAAAAACAAAGTCGGTGCCGTCCATATCGGAAAAGAGCAGTGCCCAGCCGAGAGGAACCCCCAAGGTTGAACATGAAGCATGGGCTGAGGTAACTTTTCTGGCTGGCTGTGAAACAACCTTGAGTTTCCGAATAATTGCTTCCTGGAGAAAGGAAGTATTGGAGTGAGCCGCTGAGACGAGGAGAACCATCTCAAGCCCAGGTCATAACGTGATGAATGTAGGTTTGGTTCATGTCAAGATACAAACCGCATGGCAGCAGGAGATGAGACCAACTCAGTTCTGCCCCCATGGGAACAATGGCAGTGTCGTCTCCTGGCCTCTGTTTTAGGCATCTTGGGTGGTGAGAATTCTTGGAAGGATTTTTCGGTAGGTGGTGGGAGAGACTGTCACTTAGCTGTTGCCACATTCACTCACAGTCTTGGGCATCTTTGCGACACTCTGGCATTCCAGCAGAACTCCTATGCTTTCTAAAGATCTGCTGAGGGAGGCAGTCGGCCCGTCGTGGAGGCGAACTGCTAAGAAGTGTTGAGCCCCAGGACGCTGCATCTGCCTCTGGCTACTCCCGAGATCTCAGCCAGAGGAGAGGGGCGCCCTCTCTTCTCCCAGGACCACAGCCTGAGCAGTCTGCGTCTCCTGTCCCACTCCCCAGTACTTCTCAGCCCATACCCGTCGCAGCCCGAGCTTGAGAAAGCAGAACCTGACTGCCCAGAATGCTTGCTGCCTGCAGTGAAGCTGCACACATGCATGCTGGTTGAATGGTGCCCCCCAGACTTCCTGTCACTCAACCTGACCTTATTCGGAAATAAGGTTGTTACAGACATGGTGGCTTAAGTTGAGACAAGGTCATACTGGAGTAAGGTGGGCCCCTAATCCAACACTACCAGTGTCCTTGTGAAAAGAGAGAGAACCAGAGATGTAGAAGAGTGCCGAGCAGAGACATGGACAGAGGTCGGAGTGGTGCGTCGACAGGCCAAGGTTGGTTGTCAGATGGATGTCAGCACCAGAAGCTGGAGAAGGCCCAAGGCAAATTCTCCCTCCAAGCCCCCATAAAGAGCCAGCCCTGCCCACACCTGGATCGCAGACTCCCACCCTCCACAGCCACGAGAGAACACATTTCTGCTGTGTCAAGCCTCCAGGTTGGTGGCGTGTTGTCACAGCAGCCCTGGGAATCTGGAACATAACGACCAACAGCAACATTCGCGAGTCTGTTGTGGAACGAGGTGACCTAGCTCCAGCCTGGTGTTCCCAGCTGGCACAATGGCCCCCCTTGGACCACCTCCTGAGCTCAGAGCCAGGACAAGGCCCTATCAGTCCTCTGAGCGGTTCCCTCCCCCACATGCCATTCCCAGCACTGTGGAGAAAGGCCCTGTCTAGTACAATGCAAATGCTATGCAAATAGTTGTTACATTGTATTTTCTATTTGTATTACTTTTTGTTGTTGCATTATTATTTTTTCCGAAATTTTGTGATCTGCGGTTAGTGGTGGAACTGGCAGATATGGAAGGCCAATTGCAGCACTCACCTGTCTATACAATACGTCCAAGTTGCAATAGGTACTTGCCGCATACATCATCAGCAAAGGGCTTCTCCCTTCACCCTTCCATCCCTCACCCCCCACCACATTGTGCATGTTCCACTTAGAGGGGACTCAGCTCCCTCGATTACAGAAGCCCTGGAGAGGAGAGTGGCAGGAGAGTGCCCAAGCGCACAAGAAAGAGACACGCACGCACACAGAGAGGGACACACATGTGCACAGGAGAGGGACACACAGGTGCTGGGTTGAGCTGAGTCTGCAAATGAGAACTTGAGAGGGCAGAGTCGCTCAGATGACGTGGGCTTCTTTATTTTTTTCTTTTATTTTTAGGTGACACATAAAAGTTGTCCAAATTTATGGGGCATTTCCATACATGTATACATATGCAATGATCAAATCAGGGTAATTAGCATATCGGTAATTACCTCATGCATGTATCACTTCTTATTTTGGGAACATTCCAAACTTTCTCTTCCAGCTTTTTGAATACATACAATGATCATTGCTAAGCCAGTCTCCCTACAGTGCTCAGAGTACCAGGGCTACTCCCTCACCCGCTTTAGCTTTGTAATCATTCACCAACCTCCTCCTGCACTCTGCCCCTTCCTGCCCCTAATAAGCACGATTCTACCCTCTGCTTCCATGGGCTCTATTTTTCCAGTTCACACTTGAGTGAGAATGCGGAGCATTTGTCTCTCTGTGCCTGACTTGTTTCACGGAACACAGTGTCTTCCAGCTCACCCCCATGGCTGCGAGTGACAGGGTCTCGCTCTTTTTTATGGCAGAAGAGTTTTCCATTGTGTATCTGACCACATTGTCTTTATCCATTCGCCCCTCACGGTTTCATTTACTGCACTGTCACAAGATCACACACCGTCACAGCTTTGTAAAAAGGAATGTACACCATTGCTTTAAACGAACTTTTAAAATTTCCTCTGTCAAGTTCCAGACCATGCTAGAGTATCCTCACATCCCAAAGGCCTGCAGAGGTCCCCTCCCGAGTCTCTCTGACTAGCCAGGCATCCATACTGAGATCAGGTGCATGCAGTGTGTCCCTTCGTTTCTGTTTTTTTTCCTGACCAGAGGCTTCAAGTGTTCATATTTTTCCCCAGGGATGTCCTATCTTCTTATGGCTTCGCCATTTGCCAAGCACCTTCGTGTGTTAGATGCTGGCAAAGATGTAAAGGTAGGGCTTTTGTCACCTTCGAAATGTGTTTACAATCCCCTTCAAAGGGTGTTTACAATCCGGAGGCGACTACACATGTCACTGATAATTATGATAAAGGAGGAGACACCTGAGGTTGGGGGTATTCCAAGCTGGGGGTATTCTGAGGAGGAAACCAGAACACCGATAAATGGTCTGGCCAGTCCCTACACATAATCACTGTGGCAACTCACATTTCCTAAGAAGCAATACCAGGTCCCCCTAATCTAGATCTTACCCCTGGGTATCTGTCGTGATGACTGAGATGCCCCATGAGCATCTTCTTGAAGACCATGATCTGTACATTACAGCCATGTGAAGCACCATGACACCTGGCACCCTAGTATCAACAGCTCAGTCACTCCATGAGCTTGTCCAAGGACTACTACTTAGATGATGTAGGTGACCTGTGGAAAAGGGCACACACAAGTAACTTAGGAGTGCAGGAGACAATGGCATGGAGTGCTTCCCATTGGGAGCCTCAAACTCAGGGTTTAGCTTGAGATTGCAAGGTTCAAGAGACACCAAACGTGAAGAAGGAAGTACCAAGAGCACCCATCTTCTACTGTGGAATATTCTGGAACCCCCTCTGCCTATAGCTAACTCTGTAGAACTCCTTAAGTAGAAAGTGCGCCTTTTCAGCCATGAAGAATACTAATGGATGGGGTTTCCTATCTCAAGTTCCTGCCCCTCAAATAGCCACACAGAAGGGGTCATTCTCCTATGTTTCTAACCTGGCTGTCCTTTGAATGGCAACGTCACAACCTTGGTATTCGGGAGTCTGTCTCGACGGTTTGCTTTGCTTCCTTCAGAGTCTTTTTGATGTCTCCATGTGTCTGCGCCATGGTGCCTTGTTATTTGGTCAAACACCAGTGCAGATGTTGCCCTGAGCATATTTTTCAGATAAAATCAGCATCTACTAGGTAGACCCTGAGTAAAGCAGCTGATCCTTCAAGGGGTGAGTGGGCCCCAGCCAATCAGTCGAAGGATTGAGAGAGAAAGACTGAGGTCCCCCAGGGAAATCTGTCCCTAGATGGCCCTCAGACTCAAGACTGCAGCATCAACTTCCACTGGAGCCTCCTGCCTGCCCTACACATTTCAGACTTCAGCCCCATCAGTCTTAAGCCAAGGTCTTAAAACAAATCTCTCTTTTCCTTTCCATCTCCCCTTCTCTCCTTCCCTCTCTCCCTCCCTCTCTCTGTCTCTCTTTCTCTCCCCCCCCACTTGTGTGTGTGCGCGTGTGTGTGTGTGTGTCTCAGTCTCTCTTTATGTGTCCACACTCGCCCATAAACATGGCCTCTGGGTTCCGTTTCTCTGGAGAACCCTAGCTAACACAGCTTCCCAACATTGGCTCAACTGGATGGCTTGGGGTAAGGCTACTTCTTTCTTTGACCATCAATTTACTCGTCTCTAAAATAGGGATAATACTACCTACCTCGTGGGGTTAAATGAGAAGAAAGATATGAGCATGCCTTGTAATAAATTCTGCAAAGCTATTCGTCTCAATGTTCAACTTCCCAGAACAAACAGGAGGTTCTATTACTTCACTTCAGTTCAGGGTCCAGTGGCCCCTGGGCCACCTTCTGACAGTCAATGGTTGTTCTCTCCTGCCCCGTTACCCACCACACCTCCTCCAGACGTGACATACATGCATCCTGTTGTTAACTGCTCCCATCCCTGGCCATCTCTGATGGAATCATGTTGGGTTGCAGTTGAGCTAGTGAATCAGGACATGACAACCCCACGGAAAGGGTTGGGAGTGATTGTGGGTGGATTAAGCTGGCATGTCATATCAAAAACAAATACTGCTCAGGGCGCTGTTATCTGGCTGCAAGATGCTTGTCTGGGCACCCTCAGGGCTGGTTGGACTCTGTTAACACTCTTGACCTTGGCTTTGGCCAGCCGAGCTACAGACGATGTCATTGAAGACGGTTGAAATATGCCGACTGGCTCCCGTCTTCTGGGTGCCTCTGAGTTAGCCAGCTCAGCCACAGGTCCAGGTTGGACTAGATGAGCCCCTGCAGCCCTGCCCAGCATCCCAAAACCCAGAACAGGGGTGGCTGGACTGTTGTGTTTCCCACAGAGCTATTTCCCAGCCCATCAACAGGGAAGCCAGCACACTGCCAACTGCGACTGGCTCCTTTCAACTCAGCTGCAAGTCAGTCTGAGCCACTCCAAGAGCTTTTAGGTCAAGAGGATCACTGGGAGGAGACACGAGCTCAGCTGCTGGGATCAGAGTGATGGGTGGATGCCACCATCTGATGCCGCCATCTGTCCTTCCAACTCCCCTCACATTTCACTAAGAACATGGTTTCCTTCCTTGGGAGAGAAAGGGGACGGGGAACTTGTGACACATGCATGTTCCTGGGCCCCATGGGCCTTGTGTGCAGGAGAGCAGAGGTGGCCCCAGAATCAGCACTCTCCACAAGCCCTCCAGGTGGCTATGGTACTGGGTGTCTGCAAAAACATGCCAAGAATAGATTCCCTAACTCTGCCTCCTATGGACTTGCCTCCAATTCAGGAGGGTCAGTTAACACGGGACCCCGGGTTGTCGGGTTGGGACAGGTCCCTGGAAAACACCCAGAATCATTCATTTCAAATTTGGGGAGAGAAGCTCATAGTCCTATGCTTTAGTGAAATCTTCCCCTACACTATAGGTTAATAAAACTCACAAGAGCACGGTGACAATGGCGGTTGGCAGATCAGTTGAGAAGCGGATGAGCAAAGTGGGGAACTGGGTTCTCCACCCCATGTTCCATGGCAGCCCAAGAGGGGTTCCATGGCACTGACTCTGAAGAGAATAGTCTGAGGCCCCCAGTGAAAGGAAGAGAAGCCTGAGGCCCTGAAACCAGCACAGGCCACACTGCTGGCCGGCAGCCATGCTGGCCCTCTAGTCCAGGTGTGCAGATGCCAGCACGAACAACACTGGGCGCTGATGCGACTGCTCCTTCTGTCAAAGGGAGAACGAGGACCCCCCTCCCACTGGGTGGCAGACCCCTGGTCCACCTGCACTTCTGAAATGGAGCCAAGTTCTAACCCTCACGGGTAGAAATCTTGATAGAGCTTCGAAGCCAACACAATCTGAAAGCGGCAATTTCCTCCTTTGTGAAGCACCTTTTTTCTTGGATTCCTGTGTCTTGTGTCCACCCTCTTGGCACCTGGACCCACAGAACTTTCTTGGGAGAAGCGTGTGTAGATGTGAAGAGCACAGGGTTAGACCAGAGTGAGGGTTCTGGCGCTTGGCTCCACGAATCATTAGCTCTGAACACCAGTGAGTTCCCAATTCTGGTAGCTTCCTCCTCTACAGGAAGGCACAATTAAAACACACTCACAGTGTTGTTGTGAGGGCACACCCAACCTCAACAAGCGTTCATCAAGCATCTTCCCTGCACCATGCACAGAAGTAGGTGACGCGTAAATATTCTTGATTTCCACACCACCCTTCACCCCCCGACTGGGTCCCTGGATGTTATCAAGTCTCCCTCCCTGTTGTCTGCTCATTCTCTTATTCTTCATTGTCACAGCAGCCATGGTGGCCCAATTCCTTTCATTTATTTCTGTGCCAAAGACTAGCTCTGGGACAGGCTTCAAGATGCTCCATTTCCACCACATCTTCTCGTCATTGTTAATTGACAATTGCTCCTTGTCACCTGCTGGTTAGAAACTAACTGCCCAACCAGGCACTCAAGAATGTCCATGGTCTGATGTTGCCTTCTAGACCAGCATCCCTGTCGTCCTGCCTCCCACGTGAGCACTTCCTTCCGGTTGCCCCAGCCTCCTGCTTTCTGTTCTGTGGAGCAATGTCCACCCCAGCTCCCTGCCTTGGCTCACCAGCGCCTTTCCAGAGATGCACGCCCTGCTCACATCCAAGTGCCTTCACAATTTTTCTAGAAACAGCTCAGGCTCCGTGTCCTCCACCCTCACCGACTTCACTCCTGTCTGACTTCTGCATAGTTGGTATTCTTGCTTGTTTGCTTGTTTTTATTTCAGTAGTTTTAGGCAGTACAGATGGTTTTTGGTTACATGGATGCATTGTATAGCGGTGAAGAAGTCCGAGTTTTAAGTGGACCCGCCACCCTGCCTGGGCACATTGTACCCGATAGGTGATTTTTTTGACCCTCTACCCCTTCTCCCTCCACCTTCTGAGTCTCCAGTATCCACCATTCTCTATGTCTTTGCAGATCCTTAGTTTAGCTCCCATGTATATGCAAGAGCAGGTGGCGTTTGGTTTTCTGTTCCTGCGTTAGTTCACTCAGGATGATGTCCTCCAATGCCATCCAAGTGGCTGCATTGACATTACTTCATTCTTTATGATGACTGAATAGTATTCCATGATGAATATAGATCACACTTCATTATCCACTGATGGGTTGATGGGCTTTAGGTTGCTTCCACATTTTTGCAGTTGTGAACTGTGCAGGTTGTACAGTTGTGAATATGCGGGCGCAGGCATCTTTTTTGTCTAACGACCTCTGTTCCTTAGGATATATTCCTAGTCATGGAATTGCTGAATGAAATGGTGGATCTACATTTAGTTCTCTGAGAAATCTTCACACCGCTTTCCATAGAGATTGTACTAATATACATACACTTCCACCTACAGTGTCTAAGCACTCCCTTTTCACTACATCCGCACCAGCATCTACTGTTTCATTCTTGAGGCCTCAGAAACCTTATTTCAGAAGAGTGAGATGTTCAGAAAATGGTCTGATATCCAAATTAAAACTTAGTTCCTCCAGGTCCATCCATGTTGTCACAAATGGTAAGAGCGCCCTCTTTCTTAAGGCTGAACAGGGCTCCGTGGTGTGTGTCCATGTCTGATGCAGTAGAATGAGCCACACATAGGGAGAAAAGCACTACCTGATCCCACTTACATGTGAAATCTTCAAATGTTCAGTACACAGAAGCAGAGAGAAGCAGTGGTTACGGGGCAGGGGGTGGGGAGATGCTGGTCAGAGGCTCAGGTGATGCAGGGTGAATCCGGTGAGTCGGGGGATCTGACGTGTGCAAGGGGACTGGCTAGTAACAGCCACGTGTCAGCTCACTTGATTGCACATATCCTGTCACAAAGGACACATATGTCACATCATCGCATGCACTTCAAATGCGCCCAGTACTATTTGTCAATTATACCTCAATAAAGCGAAAACATTGCAATTTAATTTGAAAGCTTAGCTCCTATATTTACTAGCAGCATTCAAGGAGCATTCAAGGAAATCCAATTCATTGCCACAGCCCTTCTAAAATTCCCTTTTCTGTCCTCCCCAACCTCTGTACCTCCCAAGCCTCCCAGACCCCAACCCCAAATTTACTCTCACTCTTTCCTGAGGCTCCCCAGGCATTTCCCATGTGGCTGCCTCTTCCTTCTTCCTGCCCCACACCTCAAACCCTGTAGCCTGGTGTGGCCACAAATACCTGTGCCAGAGCTCCCCCTACCCCACCCCCACAGGAAGACTGGAAGGCCCCAGACCGCCTGGACCCCTCTGGGACCTCACGCTGCAGAAGTGAAGCCTGGAGCGCCTGGAAATGGTGCAGGCATCAGCTCATGAGAAATCCACATGAAGAAACCTGGTAAGTAACACTCCCTGCCTCGTGTGTTATCGCTGTGATGTTCTGCTTGGACAGAGACTTCCACCCCGTCCTGTGTCACTGGACTGGCTCTTGCATAAGCCTTATCTTCCCAAACAGACTGCAAGCTCCTGACAGATGGCGGATGAGCATTCCTCCCTGGGAGGCCCCGTCGCAGCCTGACACAATGGTCCAAGGGCTGGGTCAGGGATGACCCAGTGGAGCTGAACAAGTGATTCTCACTGGATGCTTACAGGATACAAACCGCCTCTGTACCATGCCATGAACTTAACGACACACATTCTAAATCACATTATGCAAAATGTGAAGTATTTCCAGAGCACAGAATACTGGCACATGTTAACAGTAACCAGAATACACCTTGTGATTTCTTCATCACCGGATTCTCAGACTGTCATTAAACACATGGGACGCCACACAATTCCGCACAAATTCAGACATCTGCGAAAAATCCGAAATGGGAGTGTGAATTAGACCAAGGCACGGTGTGTGTGGTGTGCAATATGTATCTACACACACAGCTGGAGCACAGGACTTAAAATAGCAACAGGAACATCTGGCGCGGGAATGTGGCTGCTTCCTGGATGAGTGGGCTTTAAATACCAAGCCATGTTAGGTGCCCTGTGGGGGCCAGGGAGCTTATAAACTGCAGTTGGTCCAAGGTTAAGGTTGCATTAACTACGGTGGGCACATTCAACAGATACTTATTGACTGATGTATGGGGCAGGAGTATTTATAACTGTGCATCTGAAGTCAGGCATTTCTCCATGGTTATTATTTTAAAATGTAATCTTTCCAACATTCTTTTAAAGGAGCCCGGCATTATGCAACTACATGTCACATGACCCAGCATAACACTGTTGTTATTTTCTGGGAGCATATTTAAAAAATGCTATACAGGGAAAACATTCCAATTTGGTGTGAGATTGCAGCAGATTCTTGCATCAATGCCAGTCATCTTACTCGGAGTTTCTTGAGGCCCATATGCGAGTTTATCGACATACTTTTGTGAAAAGTGAACCCGGGGTGGGGGGGCATCAGAACCCCACTCCATAAACATCCAGGAGAGACTTGGCTTCATTCCCGCGGGGCTTGGCTGTGAGTTGCCGGTGGTGAGGGAGAAATGAGAGTGTGTGAGTCCAAGAATGGGCCCCAGACTCCACGTGTGAGCAGTGAACACGGTCTCTGGAAATGCCAAGGCTTCGCATCTTCACATCACACCCTGTGCTGGGGGGAGGCGCTGAGGAGAAAAGGAGGTGGGGAGGAGTGCGTTTCATCAAGTCGTGTTAGGGGAGAAGGCTGGCTCTGAGGACACATCTGTAAGATATGCTGGCCGTGCCCCCCTACACTTGCCCTGATTTTCTCTTTTTTTTTTGAGTTGGAGTCTCACTCAGTTGCCCAGACTGGAGTGCAGTGGCCGCTCCCGGCCACCGCAGCCTCGACCTGCTGGGCTCCGGCGATCCTTCTGCCTCAGCCTTCCGAGTAGCTGGAACTACAGGTGCGCGCTACCACACCCAGCTAATTTTTTGATTTATTGTAGAAATGAGGTCTCGCCTGCCCAGGCAGGTCTCGAACCCGCGGGCTCAGGCAATCCACTCACCTCAGCCTCCCAAGGCGAGGGATTACAGGCTGAGCCACCGAGCCCGGTTTGATTTTTTCAATGTCCTGAAATAGCTCTCAAATATTTCAACGTTGGCTAAAGTTGATGAGAAATCTTCACAAGAACGGGGTCCCCGTTTTTCACCATGGCAGTCTCACTCAAAGTCTGCTGTGTGTTTGTGGGGTTGTGTGAAGCTCCCTCTCTCAGCCTTGTCTCTGTGGTTTGGAAACCATGGGTCCTTTCTCCACTGTCCCATAATCATGTTTACCTGTTGACCTGCAGACTGGTTAGACAAGTTCCAGACTCTAGTTGTTAAAACATTCTGTTTGAGATGTTTTATTGCCACCAAGGCTTCTGTGGCAATAAGAACTGAAAGCTAGATTCGTAGGAGCATTTTCAACAGAGATTTGTATAGCATTTTGGAAAAATTTCTAAAAGTTAAAATGTCTGTTGCATATATGGTTGGAGGCTTGATGGTGTTATGTGCTTCAAAATATCTCTAACAACCCATCTACTTTTTTTGCATGTACTTGTCAAGGACGCAGAACTATGAGCTATAAGGAACTGTGGAGAAAATGGAAAAACGTACCCTTACATTCAAGGAGTCCTCAGGCTGGGGTTGCTCCCCACGTGTAGGTGGGTTTGACCATCAACTACCCAGGAGCGCCCAGGTGAGCCCCAAAAGAGCCCCCTCATGGGCCCCTAGGCATAAACCCTCCTCTGGGTTCCTGGAGTCCCTTGGGGGCTTAAGGGTCTTTTCTAAGGGTCAGCAAGGCTGAGGCAAGTCTAGCAAGGAACTTATTTTTAATGCTGTTGACTTGGTCTAATCCCAAAGATTTAATGTGAGACTTCACATAATTCTAGGTTTCAGTTCACAGCAGTTCATGCTTGGGAAGATTTTTTGTTCTTATGGAGTCATATTTTATGTTAAAGCTAATTTTTTAACTGCCTTTCTCTTCTGGTATCATCCTCACTCTATAGTTCTGTATATCTCCCCAGATGCCATGAGGACTTTGGGAACATAAAAAGGAAACAATTGTAATACAGTCCCACACTGTCACCTACCTGTTTATTTACCAGAGTAAATATTTCTTAACCCCACTTTTACTAGTTTAAACACAGAGCTCTAACGTGGATTGTGGTGGACCTCACATTCAGATCCTTAATAATGAATTTTCAATAGAACAGACCCTAAGACAAAGCCCCAGGACAAACCAGAAATCTTCTAAGTAGGCGCTCATCTATCAGGTGGCATTGTTCTACCAGCTTTGAATTCACTTAGGTGCATTATTTCAAATTCACATTTCTTTATCTTGTCCTTGAGGAGAACAAAGCCAGACCCCATAGATGAGCTTGGAAGAGCTTTTTGTTTTTAAGTGAACTGATGTTTGTTCCTTTCTCTTATGGGACTTTCCGAATCATCTTTATTAAACTAGAATTGCCCGCAGACAGACAGCAAGTTCCCTGAGCTGCAGTCTCCACGATGACTCTTATTCCCATCTTGAAAACCAGGATACCTGTCCAGCTCTCTTCTGCTTCTATTTCTTCTCGTTCTTCAAGAGCCCAAAAGGATGGCCCCAGGAGCTTCACAGTCTCATTTTTAGGATCTCTGAGGTCACCTGAGTCTAACAGCACATTCTTTCTCTCAGAAGCAGGTATCACCTATTACTTTCTGAGACTTTCAGCACCTCAAGTTTGCTCTGTCCTTTCAGTCGGAACACCATTTTACATAAAGGAGATGAAAAAAATAGTATAAATTGAGTCATTCTGACTTCTCCATCTGTTAACATCATACCATCTGCCCTGGCTTCTTGCACTAAACAAAATGAACCAACACAGGAAGTCTCGGATGATTCTAGACTAAAGTACTGTGGCCCTAGAAGAAGAGAAAAAGAATGCAGTATAAGACTTTATGAATTCTTAAGGGCAAAATATGGGCTGGGGCTCCCCACAGACCCCAGACACAAGAGCAGTCTGGTCTCCCACTCCAACCCTTCCCCAGGTCCATGCCAACTACTGCAGCTCAAGATGGGGACGAGAAGGGTGGGAGACCCAGGAAAGCCCCCCAGGGACACACGGGTGGGACTCAGCCAGCTCCCTCGCCTTCCCCATGTGAAGTGGAAGCTGCTAAGAGGCAGGAAATCCTTTGCAGCCCCTGATCCCAAGCAGAGTTCTGCTGTATCTGGGCGAGAGGTGAAGAGGCAAGCCATCAGCCTCCAAGCTGTCACTGCGAAGTCCCCAAGAAGGAGGCTGGTGAGCTGATATTAGGTTAATAATAGGTTAAGTAGATGAAATTGCAGAAATACATTCCAACAGAAGGCAGAAGAAAAGACAAGGGAACAAAAACAAACAGGACCTGGCCACCTCACTAATCCCACAAAACATGGACTACTTGTTCCTATTAAAAGGCAGAGATTATCAGACTAGATTGAAAAAAAAAAAACCCATGGAGATGTTGCCTTTCAGAAACCACTTTAGAGACAGCCTGGCAGTGCCCTGGGCAGGAAGATACCCTCCGCACACAGCAGGGTGTGCGACTCTAGGTATTCACCCAGGAGAAATGCAAATGCACGTTTATGCCAGTCCCATAAACTAGAGCTTAGGTACTCACTGCTGGGATCAGAAAGCAACCAATCAGCTCACCATTAGGTGCCTACTGCCTATAGATTGGTCCTTAATACTGACCAATCAGAACAGCTACAGCTCACAGCTAGTGCTAGCCAATCAGCTTGGACTTAGGGCTATATAAGGTTTTCGGCTCCAGACAATCCCTTCGGGTCCCCTCCCACCGTGGGAGCTTCTCTGTCCTTTCAATAAATCCTGCTTTCTCACTTAAAAAAAAAAAACAAGACTTCATCATAATGAAAACAGACACTGAAAATACTGCCAGTGTCCATCAGCCATAAATGGAAAAAGGACATGGTAGAGTCCTTGCCATGGCATACTACTCAGCAACAAAGCAGCAAACACTGATGTCCACTACGACCTGGGTGGCTCTCAGGGTCACTATGCCAAATGAGGGACCCTGACACAGAAAAATGAGCCTCACATGACTCCATTTATATGACATTGTAGAGAGGCAAGAGCCAGACCAGTGGCTGCTGGGGGCTAGAAGGCAGGAGGTGTTGGATGGATAGAGGTGGGGGGGAAAGGATTTTGTGAGGGACTGGAAATGTTCTATCTTGTTACATCTTGCATGTCACTAATCAAACTATATACCAGAAAAAGGGGACTTAAACTGGATAAGAATGACATCTCAATACATAAAAATGCTTCATGTCATTATTTCATTTTATTTATTTTTTAGAGGCAAGGTGTCGCTATGTCTCCCAGGCTGGAATGCAATGATATGATCATAGCTCACTGCAGCTTCCAGCTCCTGGGCTCAAGTGATCCTCTGGCCTCACTCTCCTAAGTAGTTGGAACTCCAGGTGTGCACCACCATGCACAATTAATTTTTAAAGCAGTTTTTGTAGACACAGGGTCTCACTGTGTTGTCCAGGCTGGTCTTGAACTCCTAGCCTCAAGTTATCCTCTTGCCTTGGCCTTCCAAAGTGCTGGGATTATAGGTGTGAGCTACCATGCCCAGATTTTAATTATATTATTTTTTAAATTTTAGTGTGTTTTATCTTTTGCTATCATGTTGATGTTTAAGAAACGCTTTTAATTGACTGACTATGAGGTGGTTATTTGAAGGCACTGGTTCTCTCAGAGGAGGACACTGTACATGTTTCTTTTTTTTAACATCCTGTGTGAAATAATCTTTCTGCAGAAAGTTAACAAGTGAACACTTTTGTCCGTGGCTCTTACTACAAAAAGGGAAACCGAGGTTGAGCTACCCACAGGAGAATCTACTTAGGATGAGAACTGGAAAGAAGAAGTAGGCATTCATCATTTGCACTATTTCCAGATTCCATGATGGCGTTTTGACATGCTGTTGGCTTCAGAGGGAGTCAAGCTTGAGTTTTCCAGGTGAAAGTCCTTTCTGTCCTGCTAGTCCACCTGGAAGTTATAGGTGCTACAAGAGACCCATCTCCAGAATCTGGAGCTAGGGGCTCAAGCTGTCAATCATCCGAGTTTGTACAGGCACAGCTCTCAACATGCCAGGCCCTTGCCTCTGGAATACTTCCTTTTGCTTTCTCTCATCCTTCCTCCACATGACATGTCAACTTAAAAAAACCACCCATTTAAGGAGAAAAATAGAAGGATCTTCAAAGAATCAAGATGAAGCACCTGTCTCACACATGAGCTATCCCAAAATCAAACCTGACCATCATGATTGCCTTTTCTTGGAGCGAGAGAGACATTTTAAGTGTCATCAGAGTTGCTGGTCTTGTGGATAAGTAGCGATCCCGTGGAGAAAGGTCAATGTCTGTCACGTTCAGATTAAAAGTAAGATACTGCCAAAATATGCTCTTTGGTTTGGAAAGGTAATTTATGGAGTGAGGAGCTCTTTCCAAAGCACATAATTATTCCTTCATTCCCTCTTTAAACTGAATGATTTTCTTTTAACTAATCTCTTCTGACCAGAACAGACATAACCCTCTTCATACAGTGTCCATCAATTTGACATCTGGTTTACCTCATCCCCCAATATTATAAAAAACATGTCTCCAGACCAGAGAAGAGCCAGATTCCATTTCAATTTTTTTCTGTATCTGAATTAAAAAGCCTATTGTTTCAAAATCATCCCAATAGTGTAGACCAAGCACCTGTCACCAGTCCTAGCCAAATTCCTCCCCTCCCCACTGGGGGGAAAGAAAAAAAAAGGAAAGCAAGACAAATTGTGCCTGCTTAAGTATCTCTTCCAGGTCATTTAGTGCACCTGGAACTCAGCCAGCAGAGATACCCAAGCGCCTGGACCTCTTGCTCCATAGCTGTTTTCCTGACAATGACTTGCTGTCGAGACCCTGTTTCTGCACTGCTCACAGCCAGAGAGCAATGGCAGCAATGGAGGGTCACAGGTGCTCTGACAGTGACATATATGACACAAAAGCACCATCACAGTTGCCCCCACCCAGACCACCAAGAGATGGGATCAACCACCATTCTGAGTTCAAACTCTGAGTTCTGAATGTTAAAATGATGCCACACTCCCCAAAGGGAAGCACGCCAGAACAAATCCAGGCTTTATCTCACAGATGCAAAGTCTATTTTCCAGTTTAAAAAAAAATAGGCTTGCAGCATGAGATGGCGGAAAAAGCAATTCATTATCTGAGCTTCCTTGTCTGCAGGGTGGGACCCATCTCCTATCCCAAGGGGCTTTGTGAAGACTTACTAAAATCACACCTAGTGCCTGCAGTAAGTAGTAAAGACATTTTAGTTGAGTGTGGGTCAAGTCAACTGAAGAATCACCAGTTCAGGGTTTTGACGTAGAAAGCTTTACTTCTCATACAAGCCCAGCCTCCATGAAGCCAAGGGCAAGGGCTTTGAGGGAGAGAAAGGTAAGCAGGAGTGTATGCTGAAGAGGTGGGTGGAGTATGCATATCCAGCAAGCCATAGAGTAATCATGAATATTCATGAAGGGGAAACCTGTGCACAAATTACTGAGCCTCATGTCTCTTCAGGGGTGGCATGTTCAAAAATGGCGGTCTTAGCATGATCTCAGGGTGGAGTTTTCAGCCCTCTGACTTCAAAGGTAATGCAGAGGACATGGACACTCCACTGTGCGTCCTCCTGGAGGGGTCCAGAGATGGTGGCCAGTTTTTAGGAAGGGATGCACTGGGAAGCTGGTGGGCTATCACACCAAAACTGTGAAGAGGGAGGGGAGCCCAGATGACTGGCTGAAGGCAATGATGGGATGCGTTGCCACGTCTGGTTTCCCAGAGCTGGGCCCTGCTTGCCCCTCAGGAGGGAATCCTGGCTTTGGGTTAATAAGGAAGGGGCATGCTGAGGCATGCCAACCTCCCACTCCATCTTGGCCAGGAACTCAATTGCTAGGGTTTCCCTGAAGTCTCCTTAGCCAAGATGGGGTTCCGTGGGTAGGTTGGGGGTGTGTGTAGGATTTTGCTTTATTTCTATATCTCAGTCAAACCCAATCCTTTTCTGACTTACACATAAGTCTGTCTTGGTGCAACAGATTTCAGCAAAGTCAGGGGCTTGACAGACATGGCTACTCTCACTCTGGCATGTGTGATGCCCATGCTCTTGGGAAACAAACTAACTTGCATGAGTCTTGTGTTCCTCTTTCATAAAAAGAGAATATTCTGAACTGCAAGTCAGTGACAAAGAAGAAGCAAATTAAATTAAAATAATAAAATTTTAAAAATGGAATGTTAGTACCTACCTCATTCGGTTGTTGGGAAGATTAAGTATAAGAATGGCTGCAAAGCTTCAGCATGGTGCTTGCCATAGTGGAAGGGCTTAACAAATACTGGCTTACTTGCAGGATGGTCAGGGCATCCTCCCCCATAAGACAGCAATATTAACTGACAGACCAGTGTTATGTGACAGGGCTTAGTCACTCAAGGAAGATGAAAGAATTTAGGTCACCTGGCTACTGAACTAGTCTACACACAAAGAAAAGCAATTTATTCAGTAGACCTTAAGAATAGGAAAAAATATCTGAAAAGTCTAAAGAGTGACTTTCATTCCCAACAATATTGTAGATAAAATAAACTGGACATCCTACATCTTTACAACATGCTGGATAAAATATATCAATCACACTAAGTACATAGCTTAGTTCACAAAACCCACCATGGTCAGAAATAAAGGGGCTAAACACTGGAGAGGGTATTCTAGACCTCAGCAGCCCTGGAGTGAGGGTGGGGTCAATGGGTTTTGGGATCAATAAACCAGGGATTTGGACTCTAATGTTTGCAAAGGACTAGGACCCTTAAGGGACTGGAAATTAAAACCGGAACTCAAACCTACAGATGGGACCCTCTAAGGGTTTTCTTCAGTAAAAGGGTATACTAAGAAAAAGCTCTTTGGACTGGGCACAGTAGTTTACACTTGTAATCCCAGCACTTTGGGAGACTGAGACAGGAGGGCCATTTGAGGCCAGGAGTTTGACAGCCTGGACAGCACAGCAAGACCTAATCTCTACCAAAAATAAAAACAAAAGCTTTCTTGAAAAGAAAGATGGCAAACAGGTATGTCCATCTTGCAATGGTCTCCAATGTGAAAAGAAAAAATTCTCCCCTTAAAATTTGTTTAAAAATAGGCCTGCTATCATCTGGGATCGGGGTTCAGATTTTTATCATTTTATATAATAACCAACTGTCACACTTAATAAGGGAAAGTTCTTTGTAGAAAAAACATCAGCTAATAATGTAAAAGGAATGATGGAATTAGAAAGTCAGTCTTCCATAACACTATTGGAATTATTGATTCAGACAAGGATTACCAATTGTTATTAAAATCATTATGTTTACAATTGAAGAAAAAAGTAATCTACAGAGTGCCAAAGTAGCACCACACATATTGTTTTCTAGTCAAATGGGGGACAGGAAGGGAGATTAAGAACAATAGACCCAAAACTTGGGAACAACTGTGTGTCCTTTCAAAGTAATACTGAGCATGTCTACTATGCACAGCCCCCACCAGGATGATATAATTCTCTAGGGCTGTGTTCTTGGCTGACTCACAATTTACTATTGATTCAGATATCTTATAACTGTGTAAGGGCAGATGTTAAGCTGTAGAAAATTGATTCAATGCAAATGATCCTTTTCTTATAGCAATGCAAATGAACTTTGTCTGGTAGCAATGCAAATGATGTGTCTCTGATAGAAAGGATAACATGAAAGTTTACCATCTTATAAAACAATAACCTATCTTGCATCTAATTTAGAAATCTTATCATAGCATTATTTCTTTCAGTGACTCCAAATACATCAGTCTTTTCTATACCCCTTTGAATCAAGATCGCCATACTGTTCCCCATTAATGAGTTGAATAAATCTGTGTCGCCTACTCACTTCATATTAGTATGAACCATGTTTTTAACTCTTGGAAGATCATATTTGACAAAGCAAAGTCTTATCATGGAAGTATCAGCCAGTCATCATCTTAATTCACATTAAGTCATCCTTAGCATTAGACAGTTGTATCTCCTGATTTGATAAGCTATGTCACCTTGGATATAGTCTAAAAAAATATGCTTGACTCGAATCTACTGAGACGTTAGAAGTAGCCTCCAGTTTGAAAAAAAGTGGGGATTATGATTAAAAGATATTTAAGGACATAATGAACAGATGAAGTTCATAATTCTACATCAGGTCCTGGTTTAGACAAACCAACTGTGAATAATGCTTAGGACAAGTGGAAAGATTGAAAATGGACAGCATATATGATAAGATGAAAGTGGAATTATGTGAAAAGACACAGATAAGTAGCAAAGAAAAGCAGATAATAAAACATTATTATAATCTCAATTTAGTAAAAATAATTAATATTGGAAATATAGATATATAAAAAGAAAAAGACCTAGACTATATACACTGAGGTATTAACAATGGTGACCTCAATAGTTTCATTTTCTTATTTTTCTCTTGTTTTCTAATTTCTAGATGCATGTTTCATATTTTGTAATAATAAATACTGTTAAAATAATAAATTAAAACAAAAACATTGAATCTATTTGAATAGTCTGAAACCATTTAAGCTGAAATTTATTTAAAAGTAATCTAAGGATGTATTACAACTCTGAATTTCAGGGCAAAAATAATTACAAAATTTTTTAGATAGGCACACATTCTCCAATTTTGCAGTTTCTCTGCAAATATATTCTCACTAAAGATGAACTCAATTCAAAATAGTAAAAATACAAGAGTAAAAAAAAATGATGGTGCTTTAAGCAAAATATAAGGAAGCAACGCTGGGTAAGTATATTCTTGTAACCTGAGAAACCATTATCCTTTTTAGAGCACTGAGATGTCAAAACAAATGAACACCTGAACAGGCATACCTCAGACATATTGCAGGTTCCATGCCAAACCACCCCAAAAAAGTGAATCTCACAATAAGGCGAGTCACACAAATTTTTTGATTTCTGGATGCATATAAAAGTTGTGTTTAAATCTCAAAAATCATCCACCATGACCAAGTAGGCTTCATCCCCAGGATGCAGGGCTGGTTCAACATTCACAAGACCATAAATGTAATTAATTACATCAACAGATGTAAAAACAAGAAACACATGATTATATCATTAAATGCAGAAAAAGCTTTTGACAAAATCCAGCATCCCTTCTGGATAAAAACCCTCAAATGCCTAGATATAGAAGGAACGTACCTAAAAATAGTAAGTGCCATCTACAACAAACCCACAGCTAACATACTGCTAAATGGACAGAACTGGAAACATTTCCCCCGAAAACTGGAACAAGACAAGGCTGCCCACTCTCACCCCTCTTGTTCAATATTGTGTTGGAAGTCCTAGCTTAGGTAATTAGACAAGAGAAGGCAATTCAGGGTTTCCAAATAGGAAAAGAGGAAGTCAAGTTATAACTCTTTGCTAATGATATGATCCTATACCTTGAAAATCCAAGAGAATTTATCAAAAATGGATCAAAGATGTAAACATAAAACCTCAAACTATAAGAATCTTAGAAAACACAGGAGACACCCTTATGGAAATTGGAACTGGCAGCCAATTCCTATTCAGAACCCTAAATGCCCATACCTTAAAAAATAAGACAAGTGGGACCTCATCAAACTAACAAGCTTCTGCAAAGCAAACGAAACCTTCAAGAGAGCAAGGAGACAGCCCAATGAATGGGAAAAAAATATTTGCCAACTGTATATCTGACAAAGGCCTGACATCTAGGATTTACAAAGAATTCAAACACACCAAAAGGGAAAAACAAAAACAAAAACAGTACCATTAAAAAGTGGGCAAAAGCCATGAATAGACACGTCTCAAAAGAAGATATATGGGTGACCAACAGACACATGAAAAAGTGCTCAGCCTCACTCATCACCAGAGAAATGCAAATCAAAACCACATTGAGATACCACTTAACCCCAATAAGAATGGCCATCATTAATAAAACAAGCAACAACAGACGCTGGTGAGGATGCAGAGAAAAGGAAACATTTCTACACTGCTGGTGGGAATGCAAACTAGTGCAACCTCTTTGGAAGACAATGTGGCAGTATCTGAAAGAACTAGAAATTGACCTTCCATATGACCCAGCAATTCTCCAATTGGGAATATATACTCGGAGGAACTCAAATCATTCTACAAAAATATACCTGCACACATATGTTTGTTGCAGCTCTGTTTACAATAGCAAAAATATGAAACCAACCATGTTGCTCACTGAAGCTGGACTGGATAAAAATATGTGGCACATATACACAATGGAATATTTTGCAGCCATAAAGAAGGACAAACATATGAACTTTGCAGCAACTTGGATGAATTTAGAGTAGATCATACTCAGTGATGTATCACAGAAACAAAGAACAGAGTACTATATGTTCTCACTCAAAAGCAGACCTTGAACAATTATAATACTATAAGAAAGCGATTGGCAGTAGTAGGAAACTGTCAGGGGAGGGGGGTGGGATTGGCAGTTGAGGGAAACTGCTAGGGGAGGAAGGGGCATACCTCATCAACAAAACCTGCATAATCAACATTTGTATACCTAACCCTGAATTGTACCCCGCATCTTTATAATAAAAAAAATTAAAAATTTTTTAAAGTTGTGTTTATACTATAGTTTTTTAAGTATGCAATAGCATCACGTTTCTAAAAATGTATGTACTTTAATTTAAAAAATACTTCATTGCTGAAAAAATTGCTAACAATCATCTGACCTTCAGCAAATTGTAATCCTTTTTGCTGATAGAGGGTGTTACCTCGATGCCGATGACTGCTCACAGATCAGGGTAGTGGTTGGTGAAGGCTGGGTGACTGGGAATTTCTGAAAATAAGGCAACAACAAAGTTTACTACATCAACTGACTCTTCCTTTTATAAAGAATTTCTCTGTAGGACCTAATGTTGTTTGATAGCATTTTTCCCATGCTAGAACTTCTTCCAAAATTGGAGTCAATCTTTTCAATCCTTGCTGCTGCATTATCCACTAAATCTATGTGATAATCTAAATCTTTTGAGGTCATTTCAGCAATGTTCACAACATCCTCACCAGGAAAAGTTTCCACTTCTAGAAACTTGCTTTCTCATCTATAAGAGGCAGCTCCTCACCTGCTAAAGTTTTACCATGGCATTGCAGTGACTTAGTCACATCTTCAGGCTCTAGTCCCGATTCCAGTTCTCCTGCTGTCTCCACCACATCTGCAGTTCCTTCCTCCACTGAAGGCTGGAACCCCCCGGAGTCATCCATGAGAACTGGAATCAACCTCCTCCAAACTCCTGGTAATGTTTATGTCTTGACTTCCTCCCATGAATCGCAAATGTTATAAATGACATCCAGGACGGTAAATCCTCTCCAGAAGATTTTCAATTTACTTTTCCCAGATCCATAAAAAAATCACTTTCTATGGCAACTACAGCTTTACAAAATGTATACCTTAAATAATAAGACTTGAAAGTCAAAAGTACTTCGTGTTTCATGGGCTGCAGAATGAGTGTTGAATTAGCAAGTGTGAAAACAACACTCACCTCCTCTTCAAGCTCCATCAGAGCTCTTGGGTGACCAGAGCATTGTTAATCACCAGTAATATTTTAATATTTAATATTGATATTTAATATTTTTCTGAGCAGTGGTTCTCAATAATAGTCTCAAAATATTCAGTAAACCATGCTGTAAACCCCTGTGCTATCATCTAGGCTGTGCTGTTCCATTTATAGAGCACTGGCAGAATATATTTAGCATAATTCTTAAATGGGCCTAGCATTTTCAGAATAGTAAATAAACATTGACTTCAACTTCAAGTCATCAGCTGCGTTAGCCCCTAGCAAGAGAGCCAGGCATTGAAGCCAGGTATTGACTTCTCCTCTCTAGCAATGAGGGATCTACATGGTATCTTCTTCCAGTGGAAGCCTGTTTCATCTGCACTGAAAATCTCTTGTTCAGTGTAGCTGCCTTCGTCAATGTTCTTATCTAGGTCTCCTGGAAAAGTTGCACAGTTTTTACGTCAGCACTTGCTGCTTTACCTTACACTGTTATATCATAGAGATGGCTGCTTTCCTTATTCTTCATGAAAAAAAACCTCTGCTAGTTTCCAGCTTTTCTTCTGCAGTCTCCTCACTGTTGTCAGTTGTCACAGAATTGAAGAGAATTAGGGTCTTCCCCTGGATCAGAATGTGACTTAACGGGAGGCTGTGGCTGCTTTGATCTCTCCAGGCCACACAAACTCTCTCCATATCAGCAATAAGGCTTTTTCTCTTCACGTGTTCACTGGGGTAGCACTTTTAATCTCCTTCAAGAGCTTTTCCTTTGCATTCGCAACTTGATTAACTGGTGCAAGAGGCCTAGCTTTCAGCTAAGTTTGGCTTTCAACATGCGTTTCTCACTAAGCTTAACCATTTTTAGCTTTTGATTTAAAGTAAGAGACATGCAAGTCTGCCTTTCACATGGACACTCAGGGGCCACTGCAGGATTACTAACTGGCCTACTTTCAATATTGTTGTGTCTCAGGGAATAGTGACACCCACCTGAGTAGAGGGAGAGAAACGGGGGCCAGCCAATCAGGGAAGTGGTCAAAACACACAACATGTGTCAGTTAAGATTGCCATTTTATATGGGTGTGATTTATGATGACCCAAATCAATCACAAAACTGACATCAAAGATTACTGGCCACAGATCACCATGATAGATATAATAGTAGTAATAATGATAATGATGACAATAATAATAATAATAAAGTTTGAAATGTTGTAAGAATTACCAAGCTGTGCGCAGAGCCTGGAATTGAACATAAGCTGTTGGAAAAATAGCACCAAGCGACTTTCATGACACTGAGTTGCCACAAACCTTCAATTTATAAAAAAAAAAAGCACAATATCTGCAAAATGCAATAAAGTAAAGCACAATAAAATCAGATGTGCCTGCACTTATGTTATAGTCAGAACAGAAAAATAAAAGACAAAGAAATAGAAGATTGTATTAGTAACAAAACCATAAAACTATCATTTTTTATTGGCAATATGTTTGTCCACATAGAAAATCTAAAATATTTTTATTAGGATTATTAAAAGACGTCAGCAACATTTTTGAATACAAAATTAATAAACAAAAAACAATTCCAGGATGTTCACTTCCAGAAAAGACAGGGTAAGAGAGACCAAATTTACTGTCCTGCCTGAGAAAACCAAAACAAAGATAAAAAACATACAAAATACTTAAAAGAATGGTTTTCCAAAACTGGACATCAGGCAGTAAAAGCACAATGATCCCTAAGGAAGAGAAACAAAGGATGAAAGCTTATTGCCTTGAGAGACTTTCCAGGATACAGTGCAGGAAGACACAACCCGGTCAGATCCTGGTGGCTTTCCTGAGTTGCAGGATGCCAAGGCAAGGGTATAGGAGAACAAGGTGACGGGGATCCAAGGAAGGAATATCAGAGAGGAAAGAGTAGCTCCCCCAGAGAACTCAGAGGTATGCAAGGGTGCCCCTCAAGTGTTCAGTAGAGTGCTGATCAGCATGTTCATGCGAGGAGTCTGCATGAGGCCAAGAGAAGGATGCAGAAGGATTAGAGGAAGGTGGCTGGTGCTCACACAGAGGCTAGATCAGTGCATGATTGGAAACACTCATATTCCACAGGACACTGGGCAGAGTACTCCACAGAGCCTTGTCTCAGTAATAGGGAATAGTTAGCCCCAAATTAAACACTGCTCTGGTTCTGCCTAACAAATGTTTAAAGAAAAATTGAAAGTATCAAACTGTTTTCAAGTAATATAACTACATCTCAGAAAAAAAGCTCAAGAATATTTTTAGGATTATAAAAATATACAGCACCAAGCAAGCTAAAATTTACAACGTCTGGCATCCAACCAAAGGTTACATGTAAAAGGCTACCCAGTCATGTAAAGAAGCAGGACAGTACAACCCACAATGAGATGAAAATCAGTCCATCTAAATACACTCAGCACTGACACAGATGCTGGGAGAGCAGGCAGGGGCACTCAAACAGTTGCTGCAACTTTACTCCACATGTACAAAAATCTAAGTGGAGCCATGTAGGATATACATATAAACCTGAATCAAACTTCCAGAGGTGAAAACTACAATGGATTAGATCAAAACACATGTACACTGGATGGGATTAATAGGAGATATGGTTAATAGACAATTAGTGAACTGGAGGATACAACAGCAGTAATTATCTAGAGCGAGACAGAGGGAGAAAAAATAATTTTAAAAAAGTTTCAGTGAGTTATGGAACATCAAGCAACCCAGCCTACATGCAAATGGAATTTATTAAGAAGAGGAAAGAGAAGGGTACAGAAGAAACAGTTGATGATATAATGGCTAAACACTTTCCTTTTTTTTTTTTTGAGTTGGAGTCTCACTCTGTCACCCAGACTGGAGTGCAGTGGCCGCTCCCAGTCACCGCAGCCTCGATCTGCTGGGCTCCGGCCATCCTTCCATCTCAGCCTTCCGAGTAGCCGGAATTACAGGCGCGCGCTACCACGCCCAGCTAATTTTTGATTTATTGTAGAGATGAGGTCTCACCAAGTTGCCCAGGCGGGTCTCGAACCCGCGGGCTCAGGCAATCCATTCACCTCAGCCTCCCAAGGCATGGGATTACAGGCTGAGCCACCGAGCCCGGCTAAATTAATATTTTAAAAACAAAGATTTCCTCCTGAAGGTGGAGCCTAATTCCTACCCTCCCCAACTTGAGGTGAGTTAGACTTACTGACTCACTTCCAAAAAGTACTCAGGGGGCTGACCAGAGAATTGCTTGAGGCTAAGAGTTAGAGACTAACCTGGACAACCAAAAAACCTCTAAAAAAATACTTCTCAGACAGGGCACAGTGGTTCACACCTGTAATCCCAGCACTTTGGGAGGCCGAGGCAAGTGGATTGCCTCAGACCAGGAGTTTGAGACCAGCCTAGGCAACTTGGTGAGACCTCACCTCTACAATAAATAAAAAAATTAGCCAGGCGTGGTGGCGCATGCCTGTAGTTCTAGCTACTTGGAAGGCTGAGGCGGAAGGATAACCTGAGCCCAGCAGGTTGAGGCTGCGGTAGCTATGAACATTGCCACTGCACTCCAGCCAGAGTGACAAAGTGAGACTCCGACTCAACAAAAAAAACTTATCTGATAAAACCAAGCAACCAACCAAACAAACAAAAAACCAATCTATTCCAAAGAGTATGGAAAGTGAAAAATAGTGGCTTTTCAGTAGAGAAGCCTGAGGGATCTCACCTTAACCAAGTAATCAAGTGAGCTGACCCCCCCCCATAAGATGATAAAGGCATTTCACCTCTGTGGGTTTTTTTAATCTTTATTTTGATTTTTTGAGTTGGAGTCTTAGTCTGTTACCCAAGCTGGAATGCAGTGGCATGATCACAGCTCACTGCAGGCTCAGCCTCCCGGATTCCTTTTGCCTTGGCCTCCTAAGTAGCTGGGACTACAGGGGAGTGCCACCATGCCCAGCTAACTTTTGTGATTTTTTTTTTTTTTTTTTGTAGAGATGAGGTCTAACTATGTTACCTAGGCTGATCTTGTATTCCTGGGCTCAAGTAATCCTCCCGCCTTGGCCTCCCAAAGTGCTGGTTTTATAGTCATGAGCCACCACTCCTGGCTATGGTGTTCTTGTCAAAAACCTATAGCCCTGTTCTAATTATGAGAAAATTAGATCCAGCAGATGAACCAAGTTTGGGGGACATTCTCCAGAATCCCTGACCAGTTCTCCTTGCAAGTTAGAGGGGAGACATGACCCTGTGGCTCTCTGCATAGAAACCATTTTTTAAAAAAATAGAGATATATGTTGCTCAGGTTGGAGTGCAATGACTATTCACAGGTACAATCATGACATACTACAGCCTTGAACTCCTAGGTTCAAGTGATCCTCCTGCATCAGCCTTCAGTGTAGCTGGGACTACAAGCTACAGGTACATACCATCGCTCCTGGCTCTAACCTGGATGGAATCTTGGAACATAAAGAGGAAACTAGTGGAAAAACAGGTGAGATACAAATAAAGCCTGGAGTTTTGTTAATAGCAATTGTGCCAGTGTCAGTTTCTCTATTTTGATACTATGGCAATATAACATGTTAATAATGAGGGAAACTGAGTGAGGTTACAACTTTTCCACAAATCTAAAATGATTCCAAGTCCAAGTGTGGTGACTCACAACTGTAATTCCAACACTTTGGGAAGCCGAGGTGGGTGGACTGCTTGAGCCCGAGAGTTCAAGTCCAGCCTGTGCAATATAGCAAGACCTTGTTTCTACAAAAAGAAAGAAAGAAAGAAAAAGGGATTCCAAAATTAAAAGTCCTTTCAAAATAAATGAAAGGTTTCTCAAGTTTTAGTGAGGAATAAAACAAATAGTTCTACTATGAACCTTTTTGAATAAAGCTTTGTTCCTCCTTTTTCTTTTTTGATGTGTGATTGTGGGAGCACTGGGTTTGAGTTCGAAAAGCCCTCTCTCAGCCTCCGTACCCTCATTTGTATAAAGGGGTAACCCCAGGCCTGTCTCATGTTTGGCACAAAAGAGAGTGCCCAATCACTGTTCAGCCAAAATGTTAGCATCCTGGTTACAAAAGTCACCAGCTTGTTTTGTGAAAGTGTGTTTTGATTCCATAATAATACTGTAACCTCATTCAAGAAACCAAGAAAACTGCCAAACAGCCTCAGCTTTATGACTTCTTTATGGCCTCTCTTATAAGCCACCCATATGCCCTTTAGGGAGATAATTCTGATGTATGTGGCCTCCAGCAATATATCTCCCTGTCTGATTTCTTGTGGTCTCAGACTGACATCCTTCCAGGTGTGGGCCTGTTTGCTGCTGGATTCTACTGCAATCTTCCTCACTCACCTCCTGCTAAGTCGGCATGACTATCTTTGATTTTATTTATATTGCAACAGCAATTTCTCATGTTGAAACAGCCCCACCCAACCCCAGACGAACACCAGGCCCACATCATACCTCTTTCAGTAGATCTGCTGGTGGAATCTCTCTATCATCCCCTGACTCATCAGACCCTGGGTTGACCTCTTTTTCATTGCAAATTCCCTCAGTGTTGAGGGTTGTATCATCTGAACCTTCACTTCAGAGGGTGTCCAGGTTCTTTCTGTGGTGGAAACAGCTAAGGGAGTCGAGAGGCTAGAGTTCTGGTGCCACTTCTGCTACAGGTCAGCAAGGTGCCAGCACAGAACGGAAGTTTCTAAGGCTCAGTTTGCCCAGCTATAAAATGGGATGATAGCTGGGTGTGGTGGCTCACGCCTGTAATCCCAGCACTTTGGGAGGTGGAGGTGGTAGGATTGCCTGAGCACAGGGGTTCAAGACCAGACTGGGCAACATGGCAAGACCTCGACTCTACAATAAATCAAAAAATTAGCTGGACATGGTGGTGTGCACCTGTGGTTCCGGCTACTTGGGAGGCTGAGGCGGAGGGATCACCTGAGTCCAGCAGGTTGAGGCTATGGTGGCCGTGAGTATGCACTGCACTCCAGCCTGGGTGACAGAGTGAGACTCCAACTAAATAAATAAGATGATAATTTCTCTCTCATTAAAAAAAAGAAAACATGCCAAAGCACTTTGCAAAAGGTACAATCAGTTCAAACATGAGACCTCATACTTTTTTTTTTTGAGTTGAAGTTGCCTCGAACCCGTGGTCTCAGGCAATCCACTCGCCTCGGCCTCCCAAGGTGCCAGGATTACAGGTTGAGTCAGTGAGCCTGAATGGAGAACTTACACTTTCTACTGAGGGCCTAAGGGCAGGTATCAGGGAGCAAGTATAGTCCAGAGTTCTTCTCAAAATGTGTCTTTTTTGTTTTTGTTTTTGTTTTTGTTTTGAGTTGGAGTCTCACTCTGTCGCCCAGACTGGAGTGCAGTGGCCACTCCCGGCCACCGCAGCCTCAACCTGCTGGGCTCCGGCGATCCTTCTGCCTCAGCCTTCCAAGTAGCTGGAACTACAGACGTGTACTACCATGCCCGGCTAATTTTTTGATTTATTGTAGAGATGAGGTCTTGCCAAGTTGCCCGGGTGGGTCTCGAACCCGCGGGCTCAGGCAATCCACTCACCTCAGCCTCCCAAGTAGCTGGAACTACAGACGTGTACTACCATGCCCGGCTAATTTTTTG
>CAUYQG010258068.1:0-10174 GCA_963574415.1 Tarsius wallacei
CGCGCCTGTAGTTCCAGCTATTTGGAAGGCTGAGGCGGAAGGATCGCAGGAGCCCAGCAGGTCGAGGCTGCGGTGGCCGGGAGCGGCCACTGCACTCCAGTCTGGGCGACAGAGTGAGACTCCAACTCAAAAAAAAAAAAAAAAAAATTTATATATAATGCATATATATGCATTTCATTTATTTTATTTTGAAGATGTGGAATACAATTCAGGGTTAGGTAGATAAGTGATCATCATGCAGGTAATGTTTGCACCTCCCACAGACCTAACATCCAGGATCTATATCAAACTCAGTGTGCCAAAAAGAAAGAAAAAAAAAGAGATCTGTTAAAAAGTGGCCCAAATATATGAATAGACACTTCTCAAAATAAGACATACAAGTAGCCAACAGGTACATGAAAAAATGCACAGCCCCACTAATCATCAAAGCAATTCAAATCAAACCACACTAAGTTACCACCTAACTCCAGTCAGAATGGCTGTCATCAATAACTCAAAAAAAAATTATATTTTTAAGCACACAAGACTATTTACTGCTCAGGAACAAATCATGCACTCTCTGACTTCTGAAATTTGTGCAGGCTGCTCTGATGATATAAAACATTCCTTTCCTTTCATCAATATGCCCTCTTTGTGCATAATACTAGCCATCCTGGATATAGATCTAACATTCGATAAAATAATCCCACGATGGGTAATGGAAACCAATATATCTATATATTGAGAAGATACCTGCACTCATATTTTTGTTATGGTACTATTCGCAATAGCAAAGATATGAAATTAACCAAAGTGTCCATCCACAGATAAACAGATAAAGAAAATGTGATATACATACATAGTAGAATACTCTTCAGTCATAATAAAGAATGAAATCATGTCTTTTGTGGCAACATGGGTGCAACTGAAGATCATTGCCTTAAGTGAAACAACCTAAGCATAGAATGATGAGTATTGCACGTTCTCACTTGCGAGTGAGTGCTAAAACTCTGTGCACATGGACATAGAGTAGAATGATAGACATTGAAGACTTGGGAAAATGACAACGTGTGACGGAGAATGATGTTTGTACATATAGCGCATACATTTTTACAAATAAAAAGAGGAAAAATAGTAGGATATTTCAAAATATTTTTGCATTTCACATCACAAACAGCACTGCAGAATAAGTTATAGTCTAAAAAATGCAGTAAAGTAAAATTGAAAAAAGAAAATACGTAACCACTTATTCGAACCTTAAAATTCTACAAATACAAAACTGAAGTCTATATAAGTATGTGTGTATAAGTACATCATCAAAATGCTGTAATAAATACTTTATACTATATATTTTATATGAATACAAATTATAAATTAATTGGAAATTATGTGTGATGATGTTTGCCAACACCCAGAATGTGCAATTATTAATGAGGTATTTGAAAGTTGTATGTAATAACCAACACTCCCATTTTTGGAAAAAAAGAAAGAGTTAAAAATGAATTTTACTAAACCTCAATTTTTAAATTAAATACCCAATATGCTCAATATTTTTCTTAGTGTCCAGTTAATTAACATAATCATAACAATTAAGTCTTAGTAATAAAGCCCTGCTATTGTCCTATCCTCATGAAGTTTTGGATTGAATGTTGGCCACCTCATGAGCAACTAGATTTTCTTTCTTTTTCTCCTATTTTCAAAAACACATTTTTTCAAACATAATAGCCAGAATAATAGAATAATCTAACATTATTATTAATTTGTAATATATTTTATATATACTAGACACAGTATACACCATAACAGCTATAATCCGGAACTTGGAAATATTAAAATGTTCACCTAAAGTCTACTAGCCAATTACTAGTAAGATAGAACTAAAATACGTTTGTCTAATTTCACAGCCCAGTTTCTTAAGTACCCCACTAAGGTGCCTAAAATAAGCCCATTAATTAATAGTGAACAATTTTTTTTTTTTTTGAGGTGAAGTTTCACTCTGTCACCTAGGCGGTGTACAGTGGTAATAAGTTCACGGACACCACAACCTCGCAAACTTGCAGCCTCAACATGCTGGGCTCAGGCGATCCTTCCGTCTCAGCCTTCCAAGTAGCTGGAACTATGGGCGCACGCCACCATGCCCAGCTAATTTTTTGATTTATCGTGGAGACGAAGTCTTGCCAAGTAGCCCCAACTGGTCTCAAACCCACGGGCTTAGGCAATCGCTTGTCTAGGCCTCCCAAAGTGCTGGGATTACAGCATAGTGAACACTTCTGTTCTTTCACAGTTTCCTCCAGAAATGCAATGTCCCTTATACGAATAGCTACTGACACTTGTGCCTAATTAAAGTGAGATGATAAGGAAATGAAAATACACATTGGATTTCAAAGACATCATGAAAATATCTCATAAATAGCTTATATTGCATTAATAAGTTTATATTGGTTGTATGTCAAAGTGGTTGTATTTTGAATGTTCTAGGTTATGTTCAGGATATTATTGAATTTTTTGAACTCTGTTCTTTTAACTTTTTTTTTAATGAGGTTATGAGATAATTTAAATTTGCATGTGTGGCTTACAGTTCCTTACATTTCTGGCTCACATTATATCAGATTGGACAGCACTTTGCTATAAACTTTTGCTCAACGGATATACTTTTGGGATAAGAGTTAAGCAATATGACTGCTCCTTTAACTAGATGTTTGTTAAGAAAGAAGGAAAGAAAGAAAGAAAGAAAGAGAGAGAGAGAGAAGGAAGGAAGGAAGGAAGGAAGAAAGAGACTGATTATTTTTTCCAGTCACCCCAAAAGAGAAACTTTCTGAGATACCGAACTTTCTGTGGGAAGATGTGACAGTACCAGGAAATTTAAGACAGTAGATCAATGAAATTTGATATCGATTGCATAGCTATTTAAAATTAACACGCCCAGAACATGACTCCCTTAGAATTCCCAATTCCAATCTCATTATTTACATTCTCAATTAATGGTGTCACTATCCACTATCTTACAAATTAAAAGTGAATTTGCTGCTTCACTTCTGCCTTTGCAATCTTATATATATTTACCTTATGGCCAACTAATCAAACTGTGAAGGCAATTGTGGGAAATGTAGTTCATATTACACAAAATCACTACCCTTCATTTACTTTGTCTTGGATTTCCTCCTCTCTTAAAATAAAACAATTAAAAACAGAAAAATAAAATGAGTGGGTAGTTCATGTCTGTAACCTCAGCACTTTGAGAGGCTGAGACAGGAGGATTGCTTGAGCCCAGGTGTTCAAGACCAGCCTTGGGCAACATAGTAAAATCTTGTATTTACAAAAAAATTAGTCCAACTTGGTTGTGTGCACCCGTAGACCCCGCTACTGGGGATGCTGAGGTGAATGGGTCACTTCAGCCCAAAAGGTCGAGGTTGCTGTGAGCCATGATTGTTGTGATCATGCCACTGTACTCCATCCTGGGTGGCAAAATGAAACCCTGACTCATTAAAAAAAAAGACAAATAAAAATATTTACGGTTATCTTTGATCTGTCAGCAATCATATCTTAAGAGCCATAAAACAAAAACAAATACATGAGTTAGCAAGGCACAATAACTCATGCCTGTAATCCCAGACATTTGGGAGGCAGAGGCAAGAGGGTTGCCTGATCCCATGGGTTCAAGACCAGCCTGGGCAACATGGCAAGATCTCATGTCTACAAAAAATTAGCCAGACATGTTGGCACATGCCTATAGTTCCAGCTACTTGGAAGGCTGAAGAAGGCTGAGATGGGCATGAGCATGCCACTGCACTCCAGCCTGAGTGACAGAGTAAGACTCTGACTCAAAAAAACAAAAATAAAATAAAAATAGATTTGTTGGTGCTTTTTGGTTTGTATGTTTAGTTTGTGGTGTTTGTGAGGAAACTAAGTGAGGGCGTGCAATCATGGCACGAGGGAGTAAACAGGCAAGAATGTGGATTCAGGAAAGGGTTTTGTAAACATTATGGTATTTGTATACAGTGATGGTAATGAACACAGAGGCAAAAACTGATGACAAAGAAGAAAGTATAATAATTATGGTGGGAGACGCCCTAGGATACATGGAAAGTTGATCTGTTGAAATTACAGAAAAAGTAGAATATAAGGACACATATGGGTAAATTTGGTTCTAGAAATATGTGGAAATTATTTTCTGATGTGTTTGTTCTCAAGAGAATGAGAAATAGAATCATTGGACGGAAGCTTGAGAAGACATGATGTGTCTGGGAGAGTGAATTCATCAGGTTAGACATAGTGGAATTAATGGGCTCCATTGAGGGCGCATATGATCATAAATTTAAATGAGAACCAATGAGTAGGCTTGTGCGTTTTTCTAAATCCACAGAAAAACAGTAGAGAAACATCAGTATTGAACTGAGATTGAAGTGTGTTCGGTGAGTTCTAAGACAAAAGAGAGAGGCAATGGAGTTAGGAGAATAAGAAAATAAGTTATTTTATTAAGGGATCATTGAATCTAAACCAGGAAATAAATAAAATAAGAATATGTGGAAAATAATAAACAGTGGAAATACTGAAGAAGAGTCAATCAATAAGAGAACATTTTTTTTTTAGTTCAGTTATTAGAGTGCTCTAAACTGAATATTTTTACCCGTGCCCAGAAAATTAATATGGAGGACTATCCCCCAGTGTTATAGTGTTGCAGGGTGATTAGGCTATGAGGGCGTACTCTCCATAATTGGGATTAGTGTCCTCATAAAAGAAGCCCCAGAAATCTCCCTTCTCCTGCTGCCATGTGAGGTTACAAAGGAAAGACAGCTGACTACAGGCCGGAAGTAGTGGCTTAAGTCTGTAGTTCCAGCACCTTGGGGGGCTGAGGCAAGAAGATTGCCTGAGCCTGTGGGTTTGAAACCAATCTGGGGCAACATGGTGAGACCTTGTCTCACAATTAATTAAAAAAAAAAAAGAGTAGCCAGGTGTGGTAGCATGAGCCTGTAGTTCCAGCTACTTGGATGGCTGAGGCGGAAGGATTGCCTGAGCCCAGCAGGAAGACACTGGGGTGGCCGTGAGCATGTCACTGCACTCCAGCCTGGGCGACAGAGTGAGACTCCAACTAGAAAAAATAAAAAAAGATGAGAGAAGAAACGACAGCTGACTATGAACCAGGAAATGAGTTTTCATGAAATATTGATTCTGCTGGCACCTTATTTTTAGACTCCTCAGCTTCCAGAACCATGAGAAATAAATTTCTGTGATGTCATAGCAACCTAGTCTATGGTATTTTTTTTTAAGGAGCCTGAACAGATAAAGCTATGAGTAAAATAAAAAGGTCATTAAAAATTGTTGGAAAATGAGCTGTTTTCATATTTTGGAAGATGTGCAATTATACTGGAAATAGAACAAAACCATGGCAATGTTGGAAGAAGGAAATGAAAGTCATAGGAAATTGAAAGCCTAAAGATCAAACAGGCCAGATAATTGAAGAGAGTGGGAGAGGGAGAGATAGAGAATTATTAGGTAATGAAAGAGAATACCAAGCACTAAAGTAGGGTAGCAGGTGATATTGTCTGATGTAATTAACTTCAAAGGAAGGTGTTAGGTAGAAGAGAATAACAGCCATACGCAAATGCAAATAAGGATCTGGATGGTACTTTTCTTGTACTGAAAGGTTATACAGTTGCATTATTACTTGATGCAGCATTCTCACTGGATACCTAGGCTTCTGTTAGTGTGAGAAAGTGAGGGAAAGATTCAAAACATGAGGATAAATATATCTTTGTTGAAACTGTATTATGAGTTCCAGAGGTCATATACGAAAAGTTTGGTTCATCAAGAGATGGAATTAAAAGAAAAAAAAGAAAAGAAAAACATTTTTAGAGAGAAATGAAGCATAAACTATGACCATTGAATTTGCTTTGGCTGCTGAGATTAGCATGGTAAAAAGCAGGATAAATTCAACCCAAATGTTTCTTAGAGAAGGTCAATGACCCATTTTAATTATAGCTTCCTTCCAGGAACTGGTCTCCTAGACAGATTGCAATGGCTATTTGCATAGTATTGGGAGTGAAAAAAGGAAGTCCTGCCAAAATTTGCAGAGTTTTATGGGTTCTCTTTATAAACCTGCCAACAGCAGTGTCAATGCCAAGCAATTAAAATATTTCTCAAAAGCAGAACATTATAATACAGTGCTGTATTTATGTTTTTGCTCATATTTTGATATATGAGACTAAAGAGTTTCGAATATTCTTCTGTTAGACAACAGATTTCTTTTTAAACAAAAGTTTATGTAAATATTTTAAATAATACTGTGAAATACTGAAAAATAATGCATGTTCAGGTGTTTTCCTATCCTTTGAGATAATTTAGTTAAATATTTCTTGGCAAGGAAACTTTTTTTCCCTATTTTCATTCCTTCTACCTTCTCTTCATTTGAATCAGGTTGAAATATTATATCTCACTCAAAACTAAAAATTCAAATACTTATAGTATTCTATATAGTAAAGGCTTATAAAGAACTTAATAAGTTCAGATGTTCTTAATATATAGATGTTCTTAATAAAATCCGATGTTCTTAAAATGTAGCACATGAACTGCCTTCATTAGAACCATCTACTTTAGTTTATTTAACAGTTAGAGGTCTGTACACGACAAAACACTTCCTGAATCATATTATCAGTATAAAAGATGTTAAAAGTCTAAATATATATAAATATATGTGTGATTCTTAATAAATTCATAAACATTTTTGTATACAAACTAAACTTGACATTCACTGTGTTTCAGAAAGACTCAGTTTTGTACGATAAAGGACCATACATTTATTTTAACAATCATCAAGAAAGATCTTTTTCACTAGAAGTATAAATAACACATTTTTCTAATTTTGCTATATGTTAGGAACTGTGTTATTTGGGAAGCAGCCCCTACACCCATATATAAGGATTCAACCACAAATAATTTTATCTAACAGTGAAACACTAACCAGCGTTAAAAAAAAGTGTGGTGATTCTGTACCATATCAACTACATTTCCCACAGTTACCTTCTTTGTGTGGTTCCAAGTTAAAGTTGGCCACAAGGTAAATATTTACAAGATTGGGAAGGCATAAGTGAAGAAGCAGATATAATGCTTGAGAGGTCAAGTTAGAATTCTAGGGATTCATGTACATGAGTGAAGGCAAGTTCCATCAACAAAGAGATAGTTTGTAGGAATTTTTATTAAATCAAAAGTTAGTTCAGTTATTGAAGCAAGTTATAGTCATTATTTAAAGCAGGGACTAAAAATATAAATCATCCTAATAAGTGGGTCTAGAGAATGTTTGGGGAGCAGGCGCTCATGATCCCCTGGTGTCTAAGCCTTTTGCTCTGGCCTTTCTTCTCTCCAGTCCCGCTTTACATTCTTTCCTCTGCCTATATTAAACCTCATGAAGATTCACCAAGATAGAATACTCTCTCATGACTCTGAACCTCCAAACATATTGATCCCTTTAAGTCTAAAATACTTCCCTCTGCAACTAACAACACACCCAATGATAAGATGTTGAACGGTTTTCTCCTAATATAAGGAAAAAAGGCAGATACTCACAATCTGTTTTTCTGTTTATTCATGTACTGCAAGTTATCATCAGTGAATAAGGCAAAAACAAAAAATAAATAGTATAATGATAGAAATAATAAAATAATGGAAACTTTATTTGAATATGTTATAACTGTTTATCTAGAACATAAACAAATATATATTAAAATCATGACTGTAACTAATAAGTAAATTTAGCAAGTTTGCCAAATAAGTGGTCAATGTTAAAAAACCAATGATATATTTTCATATTAGTAGCAAACCATCTCAAGAAAAAATTAAATGAATTATAATTTTAAAAGGTGCTGAAAACCATAAATTGCTTAAATAATTTAGCAAAAGGAATACATGACTTCTGTATTGGAAGCCACAAAATGCTGTAAAGATAAATGATCTAAATAAAAATAGTAATATTGTTTAAGACAGCAATTTCCCTCAAATTGATCTATAGGTGCCAGTTAATCCAAATCAAAATCTCAGCGGGGTTTTCCTTTTGTAGAATTTGATAAGCTGATTCTAAATTTCGTACGGGTTTGCAGGTCTTCCAGAAGACCCAAAATAGTGGATAGAGCAAAACTGGAGAACTTAAAACTGATTTCAAATTTAATTAGACGCTACAAAAATCAAGGCTGTGTTAATACCATAAAAATGGACTTATAAATATACAGTAGAATAAAGACCCAAAAATAGATCCATATATAAGGTCAAATAATTTCTGACAAAGGCACCTAGGTAACTTCCTGGGGAAAAGAACAACTTATTCATAAATTGTGCTGAAACAAGTAGATATCCACATGGGAAAAAGAAGGTCATCAATTTATACCTTACCTTATATAAAAAATATTACTGAAATAAACTACAGTATTTTTTTTTAATTTTAAAATTGTGTGGGTTAGCTATACAAATATTCATTATGCAGGTACAATGAGGTGTGCCCCCCTTTCCCCAAGCAGTTTCCCACTACTGCCAATCCCACCTCCCCAACCCTCAACGCCCTTGAAGTTTCCCACTACTGTCAATCCTTTTCTTATAGTATTAGGATAGTTGTTCAAGGTCCACTAATGAGTAAGAACATGTGATACCCCGTTTTTTGTTTCTGTGAAAGATTACTCAGTATTAAGTCCATCCAGATTGCTGCGAAGTTCATGATTTTATTCTTCTTTATGGCTGCATAATATTCCATTGTGTATATGTACCACATTTTTTTATCCAGTCCTCTTTTGATGAGTGGCACTGTTGATTCTATGTTCTTGCTATTGTGAACAATGCTGCGACAAACAAACTTGTGCAGGTATCTTTTTTATAGAGTGATTTGAGGTCTTCCGGGTATATTCCCAGAAGGGGAGTTGCAGGGTCATGTAGAAGATCGATGTTTAGTACTTTTAGGAATCGCCACACTGTTTTCCACAGAGGCTGTACTAGTTTACATTCCCACCAACAGTGTACAAGGGTTCCCTTTTCGCCACATCTCTCCAGCATCTGTTATTTTTTGAATTATTGATGATGGCCATTCTGACTGGAGTTAAGTGGTATCACAGTATCACAGTGTAGTTTTAATTTGCATCTCCTTGATGACTAGTGAGACTGAAGATTTTTTTTCATGTATCTGTTGGCTGCTTGTATGTCTTCTTTTGAGAACTGTGTGTTAATATCTTTTGCCCACTTTGTTATGGGGCCTTTTTTTTTTTTTGCTTTTTGCTTTTTTTTTTTTTTTTTTTGCTTTTCAGCACGTTTGAGTTCCTTGTAGATCCTAGATGCTAGGCCTTTGTCAGACATACAGTTGGCAAATATTGTCTCCCAGTTTGTGGGGTGTCTTCCTGCTCTCTTGATGGTCATTTTGGCTTTGCAAAAGCTTGTCAGTTTGATAAGATCCCACTTGTCTATCTTGTGTCTTATAGCATGGGCACTTAGGATTTTGATCAGAATTGGTTGACAGTTCCAATTTCCATAAGAGTGTCTCCTGCATTTTCTAAGGCTTTTATAGTTTGAGGCTTTCTGTTTAGTTCTCTGATACATTTAGAGTTGATTTTTGTGTATGGGGATAGGTAGGCGTCCTGTTTCAATCTTCTGCACATGGTCAGCCAGTTTTCCCAACACCATTTACTGAATAGGTTTTCCTTTCCCCAGTGGAGGCTTTGTTGAAGATGAGTTGGTTGAGAAATTGAAGTTTTGCTCCTGCAATCTTATTTTATTCCCTTGTTCTATATGCCTGTTCTTGTACCAAACCAGACTGTTTTGATTATTGTAGCTTTATAATAAAGTTTAACGTCTGGAAGTGTGACACCTATTGCTTCTTTTTTTTTCCCCTGAGGATTGTTTTGGCAATTTGTGGTTGTTTATGTTTCCATATGAATTCTTGTATTGTTTTTTTCTAGGTCTGAGAAGAATGTTGCTGGTAATTTGATTGGTATTGCATTAAATCTGTAGATTGTCTTAGGTAGAATGGACATCTTAACATTGTTGATTCTTTTAATCCATGAGCATGGAGTATTTTTCCACTTGTTTGTGTCATTTTTTATTTCTTTGAGTAGTGTTTTGTAGTTTCAATTTTTAATTGGAATAAAACCTAAAACTATAATCTTTCTAGTAGAAAACAAAAAATCTTTGTGACATTGACAAAAGGAAAGATTTCTTATATGGGACA
>CAUYQG010258076.1:0-21339 GCA_963574415.1 Tarsius wallacei
TATTTCATTCTGCAATTTTTTTTGACCCAGCAGTATGCCCAAGAGATCTTTCTATGTTCGCGCATAAAAAAAAATCTATGTCAACAGCCTTGTATTGATACAAGAACAGGCACATAGATCAATGGAACAGGATAGAGATTCCAGAAGCAAAGCCTCAATTTCTCAACCAGCTCATCTTTGACAAAGCCTGCAACAACAACCACTGGGGAGAGGAGAACCTATTTAGTAAATGGTGCTGGGAAGACTGGCTGATCACATGCAGAAGATTGAAACAGGACCCCTACCTATCACCATACACAAAAATTAACTCTAAATGGATCAAAGACCTAAACGTAAAACCTCAAACTATAAGAACCTTAGAAAACGCAGGAGACACCCTTATGGAAATTATAACTGGCAACCAATTCCTATTCAGAACCCTAAATGCCCATTTCTTAAGAAATAAGATAGACAAGTGGGACCTCATCAAACTAATGAGCTTCTACAAAGCAAAAGAAACCATCAAGAGAGCAGGGAGACAGCCCACAGAATGGGAAAAAATATTTGCCAACTGTATATCTGACAAAGGCCTAACATCTAGGATCTACAAGGAACTCAAACGCGCCGAAAGGAAAAAAACGAACAGTCCCATTAAAAAGTGGGCAAAAGACATGAATAGACACTTCTCAAAAGAAGCTAAATGGGTAGCCAGCAGACATATGAAAAAGTGCTCAGCCTTCCTTATCATCAGAGAAATGCAAATCAAAACCACATTGAGATACCACCTAACCCCAGGAAGAATGACCATCATTAATAAAACAAACAACAACAGATGCTGGTGAAGATGTGGAGAAAAAGGAACACTTCTACACCGCTGGTGGGAATGCAAACTAGTGCAACCTCTTTGGAAAATAGTGTGGCGATTCCTGAAAGAACTAGAAATTGACCTTTCATATGACCCAGCAATTCCCCTACTGGGAATATACCTGGAGGAACTCAAATCATTCTACAAAGAAGATACCTGCACATGTATGTTTGTTGCAGCTCTAGTCACAATAGCAGAAACATGGAACCTACCATGTTGCCCATTGAAGCTGGACTGGATTAAAAAAAAAAGTTGGACATATACACAATTATGCAGCCATAAAGAAGGACAAACATGGACTTTGCAGCAACTTGGATAGATTTAGAGTCTATCATACTCAGTGATCTATCACAGAAACATAGAGCAGTACCATATATTCTCACTCATAAGCGGACCTTGAACAATTATAATGCTATAAGAAAGGGATTGGCAGTAGTGGGAAACTGTTAGGGGTGGGAAGGTAGGATTGGCAGTTGAGAGAAACTGCTAGGGGAGGGAGGGGCACACCTCATCAACAAGGGTACCTGCATAATCAACATTTGCATACCTAACCCTGAATTGTACCCCACATTTTTATTTTAAAAAATCTATGTCATTCTAAAGTTGCATATTACTTCCTGGCATGTATTTACCATAGTGTGTTTAGCTATTCTCCTATTTTGATTGGCATTTAGGCCATTTTTAGTATGTAAATGTTTTTTTAAAGATCTGAAGTAGCCAAATGGTTGATGTGAACTTTAGTTTTGTTTTGTTTAACTTTCTTTTAAATAAGGAGGATTTATTAATATACTATTTGTATAATTAAAACTGAGACATTTTAATAACACATCTTGGGGCAACCATTCAATGTTTGCCCCACTCCCATCACCCTTACAGCATGCTAGTCTACTTGTCCTACCTCTGATATGCATAGCCAATCAGCTGGCTTTAGTGGGTGTCTCAACTTTTCACTGGACACTGGTATCCACTAGGGATACAGCTTTCCTTAAGTTCCAGTCCCTTTGGCTGAAGCTTGACTTATTTTGCTTCTTTGCTGTTAGCCTCCGTTGCCTTCAGTAAACAGAAGGCAATATGTATTTTAATTATCAATGCGGTTGGTGTTTTAAATAGCAAATCTTGATTTAATGATGTTAGGTAATTATCTCAGATTGACTTTTCTATTTCATCTTTTTTACTCAAAAAATTAAAGTAGCTCTTGTTTTATAAACTTAGTTTTCAACATAAATTTTATCTTGGGTGGTTTTCACTTAGAAAAATTTGGCCTGCAAAGTATTCATATGAACTCTGATTGGTATAATCCTGTTTTTACTAGCACACTAAGGAAAGAGCACGACTAACACCAACACTATAAACTCTAAGTACTAACAGAGTTGCAATTAAATCTTTTGGACTAGTCTCTTTTCACACTGTATTATCAAAGTTATTTATTTTCCCGTTAAATAGCCGGGCTCGGTGGCTCAGCCTGTAATCCCGCGCCTTGGGAGGCTGAGGTGAGTGAATTGCCAGAGCCCGCGGGTTTGAGACCCGCCTGGGCAACTTGGTGAGACCTCATCTCTACAATAAAAGAAAAATTAGCCAGGTGTGGTAGCACGCGCCTGTAGTTCCAGCTACTTGGAAGGCTGAGACGGAAGGATCGCAGGAGTCCAGCAGGTTGAGGCTGCAGTGGCCGCGAGCGGCCACTGCACTCCAGTCTGGGCGACAGAGTGAGACCCCAACTCAAAAAAATCAAATAAATAAATAAATATTTTCCTGCTAAGTAAAGATATAAAGAAACAAAAAATATTCATTTCAAACAAATTAAGCACATATAAATGTTTCTGGGCTTGTCTGATGTTTTTTTCAGAAAAAAGCTGAAGCCTATTTTAATCCTTGTTTAAAAGAAGCAACGTCTAGTTCCTTAAATCTCATCTTCACTTTTGTAAACTGAAGATAGTCCACAAAAGTTGGAGTATTTTTTCCAAGTACAAGATAAAATGGTCTTTATAAATGAAATATTTGAACAATCTCATTTTGAAATCACCATCTGAGTACAGTAGTCTCCCTTATCCAGTTTCACTTTCTGTGGTTTTAGTTACCAAAAGTCAATTGTATTTGAAAATATTCAGTGGGAAAATTCCCAAAATAAACACTTCATAAGATTTAAATTATGTGCCATTCTGAGTACCATAATGAAATTTCATGCCATTCTCACTCTGTCCCACCCTTTGTCCAGCATATCCATGCTGTACCCACCACCTGCTAATCACTCAGTAGCCTCAGTTGTTGGATAGACTGTCTTGTATTGCAATGCTTGTATTCAAGTAACCTTTATTTTATTTAATAATGGCCAAAAAATACAAGTGTAGTGATGCTGGCATGCTGTTATAATTGTTCTATTTTTATTATTGGTCATTGTTGTTAATCTCTTGCTGTGTCTAATTTATAAATTAAACTTTATCATAGGTATATATGCATATTAAAAAACCCCACAGCATGTATAGGGTTTGGGAATATCTGAGGGTTCAGGCATCCACTGGGGATCTTGGAACATATCCTCCTCAGATAAAGGGACTATTGTATTTCTAAAAACTCTAACACAACAAATATTTGTATATTTGAGGCAGATATTTAGCAGAAAAAAATTTAATTTAAGCACTTCAGAGAATAATCTTATCTCCTCTTTGCTGTCTTAGGAGTTGTTTTGGAAATGCACAGGCCACCACACAGTGATGGAAAGTCAATCCATAGTAATCCTGACAGTTTACTCCAGAGCTTTGCTTTCAGATATGCTCTTTAAAAACTGTTTGGTGTTTTTTTTTTTTTTTTCATAATAACAACAGATTGTGAAAGACTTTTGAGACTTGAAAAATATCTCTTCCAGTTTATGGTTGTGGGAACTTCCAGGCAAGTGTTTGCAACTTTTAATTTTTCAGCAGGATAAATTTCATTCCTTATCTTCTCATTGCTATGTTTATAGACAAAATAAGAAGCAGGTAGAAAGAAGGAGTGTACATGCAATAACTAACCTAAATGAGAAATAACATGGTCATTGAAATCTAAAAGGCAGGGAGGGTTCGATCTTGGGCTCACCTATAATTTGTGCACCATAAATGCAGAAGGAAGTCAGCAGGGACTTTTTAATGACAGTGCTGTCTATAACAGTTTCATCAAGCAAGACATTGGCATAAATCATTGGCACTTTGCAAAGTGTCACTTCTGTCAACCTTCTAGTGATGTGATCTTTAGTCTTTCAAATCCATAGACTGGCATTTGGATCAGCTAAGCATCTTACATCCTGTCTTGCATATTAAAGCTCTTCTAGCCAATATTGTAATACTGAAATAATGCATGTTCTAAAAAATTTTTAAACAACTGACCTAATAACTAACTAAGCTTTGCTTTCAGTACAGCTTGCAGAGTTTTTTATTTGCAAATGCAAATGAGGCTATTATTCATTTTAGAAAATTCCCCAGGAGGAAAAAAAAAAAAAAGATAATGAAACAGTGGTGAGTTTTTTGTCCTTTCAAAGAACTTGTATTAATAAAGCTTTTATTTTAAGTTCAAAGGCAGATTCAGAAAATAAACTGCTTGTTAAGCTGATTGATTTGTGGTTGGATGGATTTTATAAAAACAGAAATGACTTTGAAAAATATAAAAAGTTATTCTTGGCTAAATAAAATAAAGTTAATTCACATCTGTACATAATAAGATAGAAAACCTGTATGCTAGCCAGGCTCGGTGGCTCAGTCTGTAATCCCGCGCTTTGGGAGGCTGAGGTGAGTGGATTGCCTGAGCCCGCGGGTTCGAGACCAGTCTGGGCAACTTGGTGAGACCTCATCTCTACAATAAATAAAAAAATTAGCTGGGTGTGGTAGCGCATGCCTGTCATTCCAGCTACTTGGAAGGCTGAAGCGGAAGGATCGCCGGAGCCCAGCAGGTTGAGGTTGTGGTGACCAGGAGTGGACTGCACTCCAGTCTGGGCAACAGAGTGAGACTCCAACTCAAAAAAAAAAAAAAGAAAAAGAAAACCTGTATGCTTTACATTTTTAAAAAAATTATTTTTTATTTTTTATTTTTATTTTAGAGATGGGGGTCTCACTGTGTTGCCCAGGCTGGCATGCTGTGGTACAATCACAGTTCACTGTGACCTTAAACTCCTGGGTTCAAGCAATCCTCCCACCTCAGCCTCCTGGGTAGTCGGGACTGTGCATGTACCACCATACCTGTCTATTTTTTTTTTTTTTAAGAGACAGGGTCTCACTATGTTTCCCAGGCTGGTCTTGAACTTCTGGCTTCAAGAATCCTCTCACGCCGGGCTCGGTGGCTCAGCCTGTAGTCCCACGCCTTGGGAGGCTGAGGTGAGTGGATTGCCTGAGCCCACGGGTTCAAGACCTGCCTGGGCAACTTGGCAAGACCTCATCTCTACAATAAATTTTAAAAATCAGCTGGGTGTGGTAGCGCATGCCTGTAATTCCAGCTACTCGGAAGGCTGAGGCCGAAGGATTGCAGGAGCCCAGCCGGTCGAGGCTGCAGTGGCCGGGAGCGGCCACTACACTCCAGTCTGGGTGACGGAGTGAGACTCCAACTCAAAAAAAAAAAAAAAAAAGAATCCTCCCACCTCAGCCTCCCAAAGTGCTGAGATTGCAAGCATGAGCCACTGTACCCGATTTGTATGCTTTTATTTAATTTGAATAAATACTTGTACTCAACAGAATTGCTACTTCCGTCTATGAAGCTGAAGTCCTATAGAAATTGCATTGGTGTGTAGTGGTTCTGAAGTTAAACTGAAAAATATCCTGAGAGGCATAAAACCTCTCATATCTCCTTATTAAGTTTTCATCATCATTTTCTCCCTAAGTCTTATGTTCAGAGTATAGTATTTTGAGAAGACTAAGTTTGGATCAACAGAGTTCTAGATATATTAGATCAGCATTAGGGCTTGGGATTGCAACACAACTAATGTCATTTTAAAAAAGATTTAACTTTTTAGGAGCAGTATGAGGTTCACAGTAAAATTGAGAGGAAGCTATAGAGATTTCCCATCTAGCCCCTGCCTCCAATTTTACTCATTAATTACATCTGTACCAGAGTGGTACATCAGTTACAACTGATGAACCTACATTGACACATCATTATCATATGACGTCTATAGTTTACATTAGAGTTCTATGTCTTGGTGTTGGACATTCTATGGGTTTGGACAAATGTATAATTACATGTATTTATCATTATCATATCATACAAAGTATTTTCATTGCCCTAAAATCCTCTGTGCAATTCATTCCTCCCTCTCGACCCCCTGGCAGCCACTGATCTTTTACCCGTCTCCGTTGTTTTGCCTTTTCCAGAGTATCATATAGTTGAAATCGTGCATTATGTTAGCCTTTTTAGATTGGCTTCTTTCACTTAGTAATATGCATTTAAGTTTTCTCCATGTCCTCTTACGACTTGGTAGTTTATTTCTTTTCTGTGCTGGATAATATTCCATTTTCTGGATGTACCACAATTAATCCATTCACCTCTTGAAGGACGTCTTGGTTGCATCCAGGTTTTGGCAATTGTGAATAAAGCTATTATAAACATCCATGTGCATGTTTAGCTATGAACCATAAGTTTTTAACTCGTTTGGGTAAATAACAAGGAGCATAATTGCTGGGTCATAGATTATGTTAGTTTTATAAGAAGCTGCCAAACTGTCTTCCAAAGTGGCTATACCATTTTTGCATTCTTATCAGCGGTGAATGAGAGTTCCTGTTACTCTATATCCTTGTCAGCATTTGCTGGTGTCATTAGAATGGATTTTGGCCATTCTAAGAGGTGCATAGTAGTATCTCATTGTTGTTTTAATTTTCGTTTCTATGATGATGTATAATGTGGAGCATCTTTTTTGGTTTGTTTGTTTTCTGTTGGTTGTTTCGAGGTGGAGTCCCACTCTGTAGCCCTTGCTGGAGTGCAGTCGTACACATGCTCATGGCCTCGCAGCCTCAACCTGCTGGACTCAGGTGATCTCATTGTAGATCTCAAGAGGCCTAGGCCTCTTGCCTAGACCTCCCAAAGTGTTGAGATTATAGGCATGAGTCACCATACCTGGCATGGAGCATCTTTTTATATGCTTATTTGCCATCTGTATATCTTCATTGTTGAGGTTTCTATTAAGGTCTTTGCCTCCCACCCTCTTTTGAGTCAGGGTCACACTCTGACACCCAGGCTGGAGTGCAGTGGCACAATCACAGCTCACTGCAAGCTCAACCTCTTGGGCTTAGGTGATGCTTCTGCCTCAGCCTTCTGAGTAGCTGGGACTCCAGGCACATGCCATCCATCATGCCCGGCTAACTTTTTAATTTTTCTTAGAGATGAGATCTTGCTATGTTGCCTAGACTGGTCTTGAAATGTTGGGCACAAGAAATTCTCCTGCCTTGGCCTCCCAAAGTGCTGGGATTATATGTGTGAGCCACCACGCCCACAATGGCCCATTTTTTAATTGGGCTGTTTTCTTATTGCTGAATCTTAAGATTTATTTGTGTGTTTTGGTTAATAGTCCTTTATTGGATATACCTTTTGCAAATATTTTCTCATTCTTTTGACAATGTCTTTCACAGAAAAGAAAATTTTAATGAAGTCCAGCTTATCAATTCTTTATTTCACGGATTGTGCCTTTGGTGTCATATCTAAGAAGTGATCGCCAAACCCAAGATTATCTAGGTTTTCTATGTTATCTCCTAGGAGTTTTATAGTTTTTCATTTTACATTTAGATCTGTGATCCATTTTGAGTTAATTTTGGTGAATGGTGTAAGGTCTGTATCTATATTCATTCATTTTTTTTTTACATATGGATGGTCAGTTGTTCCAGCACCATTTGTTGAAAAGACTCTGCTCCATTGTATTGCCTTTGCTTCTTTGTCAAAGATTGTTTGACTATATTTATATGGGGCTCTCTCTTCTATTCCATTGGTCAGTATGTTTATTCTTTCACCAATACTACACAGTCTTGATTACTTTAGTTTTATAGTAAATCTTGAAGTCAGGTGGTGTCAGTCATCCAACTTTCTTTTTCTTTCAATATGATGTTCTGGGTCTTTTGCCTCTTCATGTAAACTTTAGAATCCATTTGTTGATATCCACAAAATAAGTTGTTGGGATTTTGATTGAGATTGCATTGAATCAAGCTTAAAAGAGCTGACACATCTATAATATTGAGTTTCACTATTCATGAACATGGATACTTCTCCATTTATTTAGTTCTTCTTTGATTTCTTTCATAGAGTTTTGTAGTTTTCTTCATAGAGGTCTTATACATATTTTGTTACATTTATACCTAAGTATTTTGTTATTTGGTTGCTAATGTAAATAGTTTTATGTTCTTAATTTCAAATTCCACTTATTCATTGCTGGTATATAGGAAAACAATTGGGTTTTGTATATTCACTTGCTATAATCACTGTCAATTTCATTTAAAATTCTTCCAGACATAGATACAAATTACTCAGGAAGAGAACTTTGGAAGCATTAAACATATTCCCTGTCTTCTAGAGGTTATTCTTATCATCTCCACCATTACTCCCTATCCCCTGGTTTAGTACTCCAGGAATCTAATAGCCTTTTGAAGCCATATCATGAATTTACAGTGTTCTAGTATCCTTGGAACAATCAAATTTACTATTGTTTTCTTCCCCTAGGTCTCAAGGAGAGCAGAGAGCAGGGTGGCTGCAGGTAAGAGCAGTAGTCTGAGACCTACTGTTTAAACCCGAACTAAATGAACCTTCTAAATTTTCCTGGATTCTCAGAGTATCACTGAAATAACCAGAATCCAATTGACTCAGTAACACAAAACATAGAATGAGAGGCTGTGGTGTTCTCTGGCATCTACCTAATTCCTAGGGGCCTTCTGGTAATATAAATAAGATACAATAGGACTGTCAAAAATACAAGACATAATCTTAAAAGTTGCTAAATGTTTGTTTCTCTTTTCTATCTGCTTATTTGTGGTATATTTCCATTTGAGTCTTGGCTACCTGCTAAGTGACTGATAGCATTAACTATAAATATTAGTTCCTCTGTTGATATGTTTTATTTTTCTTTGTTAGAATGTGTGGACCTATAGCTCTGTTCAGAGCAAATCTTGGCTTTATAGGGAAAAAAAATCAAACCACCCTCTTCTAAAGCTAAGTTTGGTAGAATAGTAGTTTTATTGGACAAGGTACTTTTTTCCTAGTTTTAGTTTTTTCTGTCAGTGGCATAATTAAAATGGAGAAAAGATGAAACAACATCAAATGATGCTGCAAATAAAACAGATACTTGTCCTTTTCCCAGCTCTGTGACTAACGTTCTTTGAGATCTCACAAAAGCAACTTTCCCTATTTCAGCCTCCAGTTATAATATGGGAATGTGCATTTGTATTTACCACAGAAAGTGCTTATAAAAAAGATTTGAAACTTCCAAGTAAAAACACCTCATCAATCTGCTGGTTCTACCCAGACCTAATTGTATTGGATTGATGCATAAGTTCATAATGCTTTTCACTTGCCCATGGAATGTAAATGTCACACAATGGTTGACTGGTCACAGTTTATCACATTTGCCAATTCTTGGTCTGACTGACGTTTCCTCTGTTTCAATGCAGTAATCTTCTAAGCCACAGTTTTGCTTCCTATGACTTCAGTTACCTGTAATCACAGTCCAAAAATATTAACTGGAAAATTCCAGAAATAAACAATTCATAAGTTTTAAATCTTGTGCTGATCTTAGTAGCATGATGAAATCTCTCTCTATTCAGCTGCATCCCATCTGGGACATGAATCATCTCTTGGTCCTGTGTATCCACACCATAGCTACTTCCCACCCAGTACCATCTGCTCCTGACATCCAGTCATCAGCATCATCATGACTTCATAATTCAGGATCAAAGCAGACGATTCTTCTGACTATTGTCAGAGGGTCAATAGAAGACCACACAGGTAAAGTGCTATTTTTATCACATTATATCATGAGTACAAAAAATTGAAATGACTAATCACTGTTGGTGATAGACTCCATCACCTGGCTGAGGTAGTGTGTTGGTCAGCTTTCTCTACTGTGAAGTTATTCTCTTTTCCCCCTTTTCATACTCTACTCTCTGAATATAGGTCACTATGTGCAGCCAGCACTTAAGGAATGGGGAATTATGCTCTACTTCTTTCAAGGTGGAATATTTACATAAATTATTGGGAATTCTTCTAATTGGAAAATTTGTCTATTCTCCTTTTATTCATTTAATAATTTATTCATTTCAGTATGGACTCATAGATTTCCTTTTCTTTTTTTTCTTTGGTTATAAGCCAATAGTACTTTATTTTGTTTTTCAAATTGTTTCAGCTTTGGCTATTCTACTGACTTTTCAGGTGGCCTGAGATAAGCAAGATGAGAATATGCATGGGGATGCACTAGTCTGGCTAGTGGAGAGTTTTACAAGCAAGTGCTAAGAGAGACTGTTGGAAAAGATTGGAACCATGTATGAGAGAGCAGGGGCTGGCCTTGGGTACCAGGCTATGTTCTATAGGCTGTGGTGGCCATTTTATTTAAGAAACCAGATTTATATGTCTAATGTTTTGTAATATATATTAAAGAAAGATCACTCAGTGTCAGGTTGGCCATGCAGGAGCAGAGAAATAGTAATGATTTGCCATACAGTTTTTAAACTCCACTAGGGAGGTCAGGGCTGGGGGTCACTGATTCCTTTCCTATTTCTATAGAAACACACGACTCATTCCTTTGTTATCCTTATGAACATAGATTCGAGTACTTCCTAAAATAGGAGTATTTTAAATACATTGTATGAAATTAAGTCTGAAGTGGACTGTGCAGACTCATTTTCCTTCATAATATTCTTTTCCTATTAGATTTCAAGCAATGCTTGGAAGCCCTAGAGGAAGTAGAAGAATGGTATATGTAACCCAATTGTCTCAGTGGATGGTTGTATGTGTACGTATAATCTCATTGTCTGAAGCTAGAAGATCGCAAGAGAGTGAGAATAATTTTGAAGCCCCAGGGAGGAAGTCTTAACAGATTTTAGTCTTTAAACTGGCATAATAAATATTGCCCACTTACTCTTCCCTTCTAAGTTTGTTATTTATTAATTTTCCCTCCTTGTACCCTGAACTTTGACATTTCATACACACACACACACACACACACACACACACACACATACACACACACACACCATTATGATTCATCCTTCTGTGTCTGAGTCTAGGTTAGATGGTTAGCCTATTTAATAGGGTAATCACCCTGTTAAAGAATAATAATTTATATAGAGGCAGTTTACCTCGTCCCAATCCTCCACTGAATTGATAACCTTGAAGAAGAAACTCTAATTTTCACAATTTTCACCTTTAAAATTCTTAAGTATTTTTATGATCTAATCTCCTCATTCTTTTCTTAGCTCTGTAGCTATCTGTGTCTACTCCTTAACAGAATATTTGTATTGATGATATGCCAGTGATAATTGTTCAGGTAGTAGGGAATCATTATTTTCACTAAGAAGACCAGGTTTTAGGTTTTTGATCCACTCTGTAATTCTTGTTTGTTAAGATGTATATACTTAGATGCTTCCCTCGATTCAATTTAGAGGACAAAGCATTTTAACATCTCGTTTGTCAAATACTTTAGGAGCATTTCACAGTGGGGTTAAAAGTCAATAGCAAATTTATACAGAATATCCTCATGTATTTGGAATTTAAGAAAATTATTTCTACATAACTGAGTCAAAAAAGAAATGACAAAAGTAAGAAATAGGGTGTATGAAATAATAATAAAAGCATAACATACCAAAAAAAACCAACACCTCATTCTGCCTCTATTATGAATGTAGAATTGAAAATAAGAGAGAGAAGTAATGCCCTGGAGGCAAACCAGAGTGCCAAAGGACTTGGCTGCCAGAGTGATAGGAAAATAGAAATGACTTCTGAGAGAAAAGAATTTTAGAAGAACTAGAGCAATGGATGATTCTGACTTGGGTGGTTGCCTCTTCTTGCCTTTGTTGGAAAATGTCAAAGATTTTAATAGATGAATGTGGATAATAAAAAATACTTTTGGGGGTTCATAATGGTGAGGGAAGGAGAAAGTACGAGTCCATTAATTCCAGTGATGAACATAAACTATCACATCAGAGCAAAAACTCCCAAATGTAAATCACCTGTTATTTACCTGTTTGTTAATATAGGTGCATATTTTATGAGCTTTGTTTAATAATTATGACTACTCTTTTTTTTTTTAACAGATGGAGAAAAGCTATCATTTAACCTTCTACAGACCAGTTAGTGAGAGAATCTGGACCAGGCTGTCTTAAATTTATCTGCAACGACTAGACTTCTCTTCAGATGATGGTTTCTCTTTGTCATTTTCATTGCTGTTTCTCGTATACTAGTTCAGCAAACTTGGGAAGATGGCATTTTAAGTGAGTGTATGGTATGGCTAGAAAGAACTATGCATTTTCATCATTTCCCACCTCCCTAAGCATCACAGTGTAAGTCTTTGCCAAATGCAAGTGGAAGGAAGGGGCGGTGCAGACATTCTCCGGCTGGCCTCCACAATGCTGACAGCACACATCAGCCACTCAGTACTTTTCCAAGTAGCAGCTAATGCCCAGCTACTCAACTTTAACCCGGGAAAAGGAGGTCATCTCAGGAAAGAACAGCACATCAGAGATCATGCTGGTGGTCTGCTGGGAAAGGTTGTCTTCTGAGATTTCCTTTAGCTCAGTGTCAGCACCCTCTTTGGGGGTAGAAATGCAATTGCTTTTTTGACAAATAATGAACTATATATAGATTCATCATTGCAACCTAAAAGAAAGAAATTTTTAAAAATCTCAGAGTATTGAAAGAAATCATGATAATTAACATTTTTAAGCATTTACTAAGTGCTAGTTAGGCACTAAACATAATGTCTTAAATAGTTGCTTTATTTAATCCTTAAAATAATCAGAGCCATATCTCACTTTTCTCCTAAGATTGGGTTCTTTCTTAAGTAGACATTGTAATTAAAATATCACTTATTTAAAATTATATCCTGTCTCTGACCTATACTTTACAATTGTACTATATTATGAAATATTCTCTCTTACCTGAGTTTCATTTAGACTCAAATATGCCTAAATATCTGTTTTTCTGCACAGTTCCTCTTAGGCCATCATTTATCACTATGAATCATGAAGATAGAAAATGCCTGTTTTAGGCTATGCCCCTTGCACACTCATGTATGTATGGTTGATAGGGCTTTAGAGCTAAGCATCTGGGAAAGTCTTGCTCACCTTCATAGCCTCATCATTAGGTTAGACATCTCTAGCCTAGTGTGGTAAGCTAAATAATAGTCCCCAAATATGTCCATTCCATAACTTCTGGAACCTGTAATTGTTACCTTATACGACAAAAGGTACTTTGCAGTTGTGATTAAATGAAAGATCTTGAGATTAGAAGAGTATCTGGCATCCTCAATGAGGAGCCCAATGTATTCACAACAGTCCTTAAGAGGGATGCAGGAAGTAGAGAGAGAGAGAGAGAGAGAGAGAGAAGGGCATGTGATGGTAACAAAAGCGAGGTTGGAGTGATGCATTTTGAATATGGAGGAAGGGGCTACAAGCCAAGAAATATAGGCAGCCACTAGAAACTGAAAAAATGCAAGGAAACGGATTCTCCCTCAGAGCCTCCAGAAAAAACCAGTCCTGCTGACACCTTGACTTTAATCCAGGGAAACTGATTTAAGATGTATGACCTCCAGAACTGTAAGAGAATAAATGTGTGCTGTTGTCTTAGTTTGGGCTGTAATAACAAGAACAACATAGGCTGCAAATAATGTTTATTTCACATAGTTCTGAAGCCAGGGAAGTTCAAGATGAAGGTACTAGGAGTCCAGTGACTGATGAGGGCCCACTTTCTGGTTTGTAGATGGCTCTCTCTTTGTATTCTTACATGGTGTAGGGCAGAGAGAGAGGAAGCAGGTGCTATCTCTTCTTATAAGGGCATTAATTCCCCTTGAGGTCTCTACCCTCATAACCTAACTGTCTCTCAAAGACCCCATCTCTAAATACCATCTCATTGAGGATTAGGATTTTGAAATGTGAATTTTGGGGAGACACAAACATGCAGTTCATAACAGTTGTTTTAAGCTACTAAGTTTGTGATAATTTCTGACAGCAGCAGTAGGAAACCAATATATCTATAGTTAGTGTGAACTTAAAGTCTTGTGAGAAAATCATGCAGAGCAACTATCAAAACTGATATGCAGGACCTCACAGTTCTGGGTTAGTAAGATTTTATATTGCTGGGTAGCTCTCCACCATGAGACCTCTTGCCTTTATGCTTCCTTACCACTGCTGGCACTCCCCTACCCTCATAGATGCACATACAAGAACAAAGCAGCTTTTCTCTGGGTGATTAGTTAGTCATCATTCTCAGAACAAGAATAACTTAACATTGTTTTCAAGAGAGATCTTAGGGAGAAAAAGCATTTTTGATTTAATCTCAACGGCTCTTAGCTCCCAACTTTGTCCTCTCTTGTGTACTGAAGGCTTCATTTAAAATAGCAAGCTGGGATACCAAGGGTAAACAGAAAGGAAAATCTATTTGTTTTGTCCTTTGTTATCTTAGGATAGTAAAAGTAATTAATTTGCTTACCCTCTTCTGCATTTCTGTGACCCATACTTTGGTGTGCTTGATATTTAATACTATTTGGAATCTTTGCAATCAGAAGAAGCTGCATAAAACAATCTGGTAAATAATATGACTAATCAGAGAAGAATCCCAGGCATTGTGGTATAAGGAGAGTGATAATCTCAATTAGAAGCAGTTATCTCAATAAGTACATTAAAATGGTAGTAGAAAAGGAGGAATTTTATGGAGTATCTACCAGATTTTAAGGAGCATTTTATTGCTAACGTCAACTCTAAGAGGCAGTTAGGAAATAGAGTATTCTAGTAATTCAAGTATTCAAATGACTGAGAATAACTCTATATCAACAATTGATTTTCTAAGAATATAATACGTTAAAACTAAGTTAATGCTGAAACTAAATTGCACATAATTTATTCACACTTCAGGAATTCAGATTTTTCTTTTGTGAGCCAGGGCCTTACTCTGTTGCCCAGGCTGGCGCCCAGTAACACGGTCAAGGCTCACCATAACCTCAACCTCAGGAGATCCTTCCACCTCAGCCCTCCCAAGTAGCTGGGACTACAGGCTGTGCCACCATGCCCAGCAAAAATTTTACAATTTTTTTGGTACACATGAGGTCTTGTTATATTGCCTAGGCTGGTCTTGAACTCTTGGGCTCAAGCAATCCTCTCATCTAGGCATCCTAAAGTATTGGCATTACAGGCATGAGGAATGCAAATTTTATGCAGGATTATTATGCTATGCACCTAAAATGTCACTAAGCTAGATGTACAGAGAAGAAAGTCTTTGTATTTCTACCCCTTGCAGTTCAGTAGCAAACGTAGTGCCTGATTAGCCAAGTATCTAAATTAGCCGGTCATGTTGGCATATGCCTATAGTTTTAGCTACTAGTGAGGCTGAGGAGGAAGTATTGCCTGAACCCAGGAGGTCAAGTCTGTGGTGAGCCATGATTGTGCCACTGCACTCCAGCCTGGGTGACAAAGCGTCGACTCAAGCACAAAACAGAAACAAAAACAAAAACCTGAAATTTTCTGTGTCTACATGTACTCACTTAAAATGTCTGTATTTAAAAATAGGTCAAATCAGTTAATTGTGGTTATATTCCTGAAAGTGCTCTCCTTCTTTAACTGGCATTTCTAAGAACAATGTTACCACTCAGGCCAAAGAAAAACAAATGGAAATGATAACACTATTTCTACTAATTGCAATAAACAGTTATTTTAAAAAAGGAAAGTAGATGATAAATGTTTACATAGAAAGTGAGCTGCTAAATGAGTTCCTTTTGGACAGTTATTCCTCCTAAAAGTGCATTTTAGAAGCATTCATTTAGTCACCAATCATTTAGTCATTGAATGTTAGAAACTGAAAATCTGTAAGTATGAAATTGCACTGATTCAATCTCTTCAGGAAATGAGAAATGTTAGAATATGCAGTACTTGCTATATACAGGAAATATTAGAAAGTAAACTAGGAGCCGGGCTCGGTGGCTCAGCCTGTAATCCCGCGCTTTGGGAGGCTGAGGTGAGTGGATTGCCTGAGCCCGCGGGTTCGAGACCCGCCTGGGCAACTTGGCGAGACCGCATCTCTACAATAAATCAAAAAATTAGCCGGGCGTGGTAGCGCGCGCCTGTAGTTCCGGCTACTCGGAAGGCTGAGGTGGAAGGATCACCAAGCCCAGCAGGTCAAGGCTGCGATGGCCGGGAGCGGCCACTGCACTCCAGTCTGCGTGACAGAGTGAGACTCCAACTCAAAAAAAAAAAAAAAAATAGTTGTTTGGAAAATCAGCCAGTTAAGGTGATTTTGGACTGTTTTTTGTAAATGACTAATTCAATTTTATTTTATAGAAATACAATAATAATGTATAAAGTAATACATTATTAAACACATAAACTTTATAATATACTTGAATTTGTGATCTCAAATGCTGAATAGTAGGTCTCTTTACTTTGTTGATTTAGCATGGCTTTTCAGATAGTTTCATTGTTAATTAAGTCATCCTGAAGTAAGACTGGCAGATTAAAAATGTGATTTATATCTCCATCTTTCAGCTCATTGCTAATTTTAGGGATATACAGTAGTCTAATTTTACATATTATTTTTCAACAGTATTAGGATGATCAAAGTGACAGCTGTTACTGAAAGTTTCTTTGGGGATGTGAGTGATTTAAAATAATGTGCCTAAAATACCAGTTTCCCCACTTAGTTTGCCTCAATTATCATCCTCCAGGCAAGCTCTACATCTGTCTTTCAGAAAGAGAAAACAAGTTGGTTGATGTTTTTGCATGCCTTTTTAGGTCTGACTAACATTATTACACTTATATTTTAAGTGAGCTGATGAGGAAAAATACTGTTCATGGTCACCATTGAGTTTAAAAAAACTCAACATTAACGTCATGTTTTTTCCCTCCCTGTTAAAACAAACCTGAGATTTTACCGCCAGGCTTTGACAGCTAACGATTAACAAGAGTTTGAAGAATGCCTTTACCGTCATTTCCTCCTTGAGAACTTTGTAAGCTTTGCATGTAAATGCAAACAAAAATTTTAAGTCTTTTGATCTTGGGGATTTGATGAAATCTCCAAATCTCCAGAGCAAATTTAAGGATTACAGGCTACAACAAGTACACATATGAAAGGATGACAAATTAATAGTAAATATATAGAATTGATCGCAAATAAGAATATGATAGATTTATATCTTATGATGACATTCTAGTCTGAGTAACCCCTGCAAAAAAAGTCACTGGGATGGGTTGGAGTGCTAAGAAGATGGCAGAAGTCTATTGACTGTATTCATATTCAGATTCATTTATATGCAAAAGAAAGAACACAACTTACTTAAGGTTTTTATTTACTATCATCCTTTTTCTTTCTTTCTTTCTTTCTTTTTAAACTTGTAAGCAGAGTGAAATTCAATTCTGATCAGACCAGGGTCACCAGGGAGCTGATATCCCAAAAGCCTTTTTGTTTCCCTTGTGTCAAGATCTGAGTGAGCTGGTATTTAGCTGTGGGAGCATGGGAAGCCTCTTGCTAAGCAAGACAATGACCAGGGCTTGTGGAATTACTATAGCTCCACACAGTAATTGTCATTCTGAGAGATGATCTATACAAGCCCTCTTCCACTTGGTAGCAGTGGTAGCAAGTTGACCTGGTCATTCCAGGTTCAAGTGTCAATGATTGGCTGATGATGGACAAGGCAAGACATGAATCTACTTGACATTTCACTCAACAAGCATCTTAAATGTATTATCTAAATCAGTCTTTTCCCTTTACTTTGCTCACAGTTTAGCAACAGTAGCATGCAGGGGCATATCACCTTGTTTGCATCTGGTAGTGGCTCTAGGAAGAATAAAAAAAAGGTCTCCCACACAGTCTTAGGTAGTAGACATTTTGCATTCCACAACTATTAGAGAGGTTGACTAAACCATAGCAGATACTAAAATAATCAGAAATGGATGCAGTTGAGGAACAGAAAATGAATCTGATCCTGTTCTTTCTGTATCAAGGGATTCCTTTCCTTGCATGTTTTAAATAAGAAAAATAACAATAAGAAGAGACTTTTCTTTGGAGTTCCCCACAGGATTTACATAAATCTGTATATGTAAAACTTGAGAAATTTCTTTAATTTTAATGTGAAAACCTGTGACAAGGAGCATATTTTGTTTATATGCCTGATACATACTTTTGTTTCTTTCTATAAAACTTGATGTCTAAGCTGAAGTGAAGACTTGCCAAAGTTCAGAGATAGGTAATAAAAATGACTAAAAATCTGGAAAATAAGATTTATAGGGAAATGATAAAGCAACTGAGAATAATATCTGGGAAGGGGCCAAAAGAGTTAACAGAGGGAAATTCTCAGTGAGATAGTAATCACATTCTTTGGCCTTGGGCCCATAGGAGCCATCTGTGGAACTGAAGAGACTTTGATCTTCAGTTTTACACTCATGCTTTCTGGATGTTACGATTGATAACTCTCACAGAGCAAAATAGATAGAGCTCATGTATTATTTTATTTGCCCACCCACACATATGTCCTCAATTTTCTAAAATATAAAGTCTTACAATATTGAAAAAAGTAAAAAAAGAAAATTTCTTGAAAAAAACAAAAAGAAAACACCATCCACAGTATTCATCAGGGTATAATTTCACATGATACCAGATTGGAGAAAGTTCAAAACAAAAAAACTTTCAACATAAAAATTATGAGTTGAGAGTTGTTTTTGGTTTAGTTTTCTTTTTTTACCTTGGCTAATACCATAGGTTCAAAACATTCATCTCAAATGAGTATTTCCAATCATTTTACCAATCTAATGCTGAAAACTTTTAGAGGGATGTATTATAAATATGAAATTCGAGAATAGAGATAGATATCTATATTTGCAGTAAAAATTCCATGCACATGTAGTTTATGACTGACTAATGAACCTTATGTTAATATGTTTCTTCTAGGATGAGGCTTATAACTAAGGATTTAGGATTTGACCTTTGTTTATCCATTTCCATTATTTACTCTATGGAAGATCTTTTATCTATGCCGGCTTCCTTTGATACTGGTGGAATTAAAGTTACTCAGAAGTTTGAGGCCCTTGGTTTTCAATTGTACACATGAAGATATGCAAATGCCTACAAAATACTCAGGCAACTGCCCAGAAATTACAAAGACATAATTAGGCAAGAAAATAGAATAAAAGTACCATTCACCTAGAAGTCTTAATTTTTAGAATATAGAAGATCTTTGATATGACTCTGTAATTCAAGAAACTTGGTGAATAAAGACCAATATACACAATACACACAAATTATATATATGTATATATATGTATATATATATTTTGAGTTGGAGTCTCAATCTGTCACACCGCAGCCTTGACCTGCTGGGCTCCAGTGATCCTTCTGCCTCAGCCTTCCAAGTAGCTGGAACTACAGGCGCGTGCTACCACGCCTGGCTAATTTTTGATTTATTGTAGAGATGAGGTCTCGCCAAGTTGCCCAGGTGGGTCTCGAACCCGTGGGTTCAGGCAATCCACTCACCTCAGCCTCCCAAAGCGCAGGATTACAGACTGAGCCACCGAGCCCGGCTTACACACAAATTATAAACAAAGTTAGGATACAGATATTAAATCAGTATGCAATATATACCAATACAAAGTTCTGATACAACTTGTTAGTAAGAAATAATGTCTGAGCAATATTCTATTGTGGCACATTGTATTATTTTCCTAGAAATTTCTATAGTAACAAAACATCCTCTTATGAGCTAGATCCTAGGTTAAGACACACTGTATGTTTCCAATAGTTCTTGTTCTTTTCCCTCAACGATGAGAATGAGATCACACAGGGCAGCGGTTCCCAACCTTTTTTAGCATCAGGGACTGGTTTCATGGAAGGCAATTTTCCACTGACAGAATTGGAGGGGGCGTAAGATCATCAGGCATTAGATTCATAAGGAGTGTGCAGCCTAGATCCCTTGTGTGTGCAGTTCACATTAGGATTTGTTCTCCTATGAGAATCTAATGCCACCACTGACCTGACAGAAAACAGAGCTCTGCTTGTCCACTGATCACCTCCTTCTGTGCTGCCCAATTCCTAACAGGCCACAGACCATTACTGATTCATGACCTGGCGTTGGGAACCCCTGACCTAGGGGATGTTCCAAATAGAGTCCAGTGCCTCAGCCTAGACCAAGGAAGGAAGAGCGAGCAGTAGGGCAAAGCTGTCGCTCGCATAAAAAGTGAGCAAGAAACAAGCTTTTTCATTTTAAGTCTTGAGAATTTTGGAAATGTTAATTATTGCCGAATAGTATAGTAGAAGCTCGTTGATCAAAAATAAAATATTTTAAATGTTTAAGTAAAGTTTCTCAATAATTTTTAGATTCATTTGTTCATAAGTCTTTGTTGGGTATACTGTGTATACACAGTAAGTGTACTGTGTTCCAAGTATTTGTTGGGTCCCGGAAATAACAATGCTTCATGAAGCTTTCACTGTAGTGGCAGAGAGAGCGATAAGAGATAAGGGGGGGAAGTGTACAATGAAAATAATTGCGTAATAATTTCATGAAAGAGATAAACAAGGTACTATGATGGACAACTGATAAGGATGGAGGGTTAGGGGTCTGCTTTAGAAAGGGTGGTAATGAAAGGGCTTCTTAAGAAAGTGACAAAGACCTGAAGAATGAGACACTGGCCACATGAAGAGCATTTTAGGTCAGGGAACAGCAAATGCAAAGACTCTGTGCCTATCTTTGAATTCTAACTTGACTGGTATCTAAAAGGTAATAACATTCTGAGAGATTCAACTTTAAGTCACTTCAGAAGTTAGACCTGAGCTTAATCCATCAGAAGCATGGGATCGCACTGCCTTCCTTAAATAGAAATTAATGTAAAAAGGATCTTCTCATTTGTTTATAGCATGCTGAGCATATGAATATAGAGGGAATAATGGCAGCAAATGCACAAACCGGAGTGAAGGGTAGTTTTAGTTTCTTCGTCTGAGCAATATCCCAAGGCAACCTTCCTGCTAGCCACTTCCTAGTTAGAAATTTCTTGACCTCCCAAAGGGTACTCTGGAGCAGGTCTCACAGAGTTCATAATCATATCAATAAATAAATACTATAGAGTTATCAGCTTGACCCATGCCAAGTGGACCTGTGCTTTCAGGGGTTGACTCCAGACTGGTTTGGGAGGAGTGGGCTACTCTCACACTGGTGTTCTGCTGGATTTAAATGTCTTCCTAGCCGGGCTCGGTGGCTCAGCCTGTAATCCCGCGCCTTTGGGAGGCTGAGGTGAGTGGATTGCCTGAGCCCGCGGGTTCGAGACCCGCCTGGGCAAGCGAGACCTCATCTCTACAATAAATCAAAAAAATCAGCTGGGCGT
>CAUYQG010258080.1:0-32471 GCA_963574415.1 Tarsius wallacei
CCCAGAGGAAGTGAAATCATTCTACAAAAAAGATACCTACATGTGCTTTTAAAAGCGACCATGTTAGTGTGCCGAGATGCAGAGGCCTGGGTCTGGAAGCAGCGTATACTGGAGGAGACAGAGGCTGTGTACAATGAAGGAGTCTGGGATGTGGGTGATAGAGCCTGGATTCCCAGGCTCGACTCATCTTGACACCTGACTGTATGAACCAGATAGGAAGACAGAGAGAAGTCAAAGCTGCTTTGCTGTCCCAGAAACCAACTCCCTCAGCATGATCCCAACCCACCCAGCTGTGAAATTGAGATCATTACCTACTTCCTCAGAGCTCCCTTTACTGGCTTCCTCATCATTCCTGAAGCAGGTGTGTGCAGAAGGTGGGGGGAAGACAGCTCCCAGTCCTACATCCTGCCTGGGACCCCTCTGTTTCCTGCAGAGAGTTCTCCGTGGTCATTTCTCTCTTCCCTGTGGTTGAACCTCTTTAGGCAAGGACTTCTACACTTTATGTTTGTCTGTCCGTTCCCTGAGTCAGCTCGTAATTAATCGGGTGCCAAGTGTGGAGCAGGTGTCATGCTAGGTGCTGAGACCACAAAGGCAAACCCCAATGCGGTCCTTCGAGTTATTCAATGGCCTGACAGACCCTGAAGGCGTTCAAGGTGTGGCTGAGTGTGATGTACTGCTGGGTCAGTGGGCAGCCCCCTACCCTTCTCAGCAGCACGGGGAAAAGTGTGGACCCCGGTGTGGGGAATGCAAAGTGGCTTCTCTTGTGCCGCAGCTTTGGGAGCATGGCGCCTGGCAGGGAGAAATGGAAGACACCAGAAGGAGGGAGCTAGCCCCTTATTTGGCTGGGGTTGGGGCCCAGGACCCGTGACAGATTTTGCACAGATGTGGGCACAGCTAAGGGCCCTTGAAGACTCTCCAAAAACCACCAGAGAAGATATTGCTATGGGTGAAGGAGGCTGGGATCTTGCAATTATAGAAACCAACGAGCCTTTGGGCATCCATGTTAAAGCGTCCCATAGGCTGTGGAAGCCTGGGAAGTTACTGGTTTCCTAGAAGGGAGCCACGTTGCACTCAGAGCAGAAATGCGCCATCCCGCTTCCATTTCCCCCTCTTCCTCCATTCCTGGGTATTGACGAGTTCAAAAACTATTTTGAGCAATGGAAAAAGCATCTCGATAGGGGTATTACATCAAACAGAGAGTACTTTGAAGGTACTTTGAGAGTACTTTGAAGTTAAACACATAAGAATAAATATACAATTTTTAATGAATAAATTTATGAATAACTTCTGGGTGTTTTGGGGTCCCTCTTGTGTTTTCTATACCGTGGTACCTACTCTTCATACCTTCTTGAACACAATCACCACCATCCACCCCTGAGCTCTGAAAAAGCCTCCTAATTCATCTTTGTTTCACTTTTGTGCCGCTTCAATCCACTCTCCAAATTGCACTTTGCATGAGCTTTCTAAAATACATCATCAAGTAACATCATTTCCCGTGGCTTCCCACTGTATCTAGACTAAAGTCCCAGTGCCCTGGTGTGGTCTCCACGGTCCTACCTGATCCCTGATCCACCTGACCTGCCTCTCAGTGCCATTCCCCACTTCAGTGTCCTGTCCAGCCCCACTCCCACCCCACCCACCTGCATTCTCACTGCCTGGACCGTCCTCCTTTCTTCCAGATCTCTGTGCAGCTCTGACTCCTTCCTACCATTTGGGCTTCAACTCACAGGCCCCCACTTAGAAAGGCCTTCATCCAGTCAAGTTTAGATATTCCCCCATGAAATCTCAGTCACTCTCTAGCTGATTTTCCTGTTTTAAAAGTCATTTGGAGGCCATTTATTAACTGCAATTTTTTTGTTTAATTGTAGGTAATTTGCCCCTGCCGCCTTCGTGTGAATACTATCCCTCTAGCATTAACAACAGGTCGAGAGCTGCCAATAGTCAGTAACTATTTGCCAAGTGAATAAATGAATGATATAAACACCTTTTAGAAGTTGTTTGTGGTAGAAAGATGAGAGTAGAAACAAAAACCCAGTTCCAGAGGGACCTTTGTCTTTTTTTTTGTTTTTTTTACTTTAAACATGTAAAATTCATTGAATATCAGCTATACAATATAGCTGTTTAAAACAAAAATAGCTGGGTGTGGTGGCTCACACCTGTAATCCCAGCACTTTGGGAGGTTGAGGCAGGAAGATTGCTTGAGCCTAGGAGTTCAAGACCAGCCTGGGCAACATAGCGAGACCCTCTTCTCTACCAAAAAAAAAAAAAGAACCAGATGTGGTGGAACATGCATATCATCCCAGAAACTCGGGAGGCTGAGGTGGGAGGAGCATCACCTAAGCCCAGTAAGTCGAGGTTGCAGTAAGCCGTGATCGTGCCACTGCACTCCAGCCTGGGTGACAGAGTGAGGCCCTGACTCAAAAAAGAAAAAAAATATATCAAAAGCAAAACTAAAAACCAAAGCAAGACAGACAGACCTTTGTCCAGTAAGAGTTTTCTCACATCGCACACTGTCTGCCTGCCCGCCCCTCACATGTGGAGTCTCTTCGAGTTCTAAGAGGTGCAGTGCTAGGTTTTCCATCTTAAATGTGAGAAAGCGAGGCGCATGGACGTTTAATCACTGCCTGAAGTTCACACCAGTGAATGTCAGAGGTGGGATCCAGGCCTCTCCATCACCAGGCTTGCAAGGAACTTTCTGTGGCTCCATTCACATGCCTCCGTCGAATATGGGGGATTCAGAGTTGCCATAGTGCCAGCCTCAGGGGATGCTGGATTCTGATCCAAGGACAGAAAGGATGAGTCTGGACCTCTGCACCCTGTGGTTCCCTGAGGCTGGGAGGCCCCACAGAGGCCACTCTGCTTTGCTCAGCAGGGGACTGAAGCAGCCTAGCTTGGTCTAGTGGAGAAGCTGTTATTATTTCTCTTTCCTACAGATGTGAGGCAGCCACAGGGATTTGAGGACAGCAGGAGAGTTAAGTGGCAGTGATTCCTGAAGTCAAGGAACGGATGAAATGACTTCTGCAGGGCCGTGTCAGCCAGCTGAGTGTTGATTCTGGGAAAAGTAAGTATCGATTCATCCGAGGCTTTAGAAACTTCTGACTGCAGAAGGATGACCAGTTGGCTGACCACTTGCTCTCGGGCCATCTTAGTTCCGGCTGCTGCTTGGGTCTGGGGCCAATGCCCGTGACCTTGGGTGGGGTCCCCAGGGACATTCAGGTAGTAGCACGTTGAGTAATGGAAACCTCCCTCAGAGGCCATGATAGATCTGTTTTTGGCTGCTCCCTGTTGGGGAGTGATTGATTCCCCTGGAGCCTGTATCCCTTTTCTTACTTATTGAGTGTGGGTGATGGATTTTTGACAAGATTGATTTTGACCTGAATACTGCTGAGCTAAATGAATCAACATTGTCAATTTCTCTGCCTGGTCCCGAAGAATAGTTAGGTGGATAAGGAGATTTTTCTTTCAATGGAAGCACTTTTAGCTCCCCCGGCTGTCCAGCCAAAGGCTGTCCTCTGCCAGGGTCCACGGGCTGCCCTTGAAGCGGCCCCTGCTTGTAACCATGATGCCCAATCCTGCTTCCTCTTTCCTCCTCCTCCCAGCAAGGCCAGTTCCCAGGCCAGCCCACTCTGTGCCTGCCAGGCTCTGCCCCTCTCTCAGGTGCCCCAACCAGAAATATGAGCCATCAGTCGGGCTTGGCTGTGTGATGAGGAGAGAGACATACTAGTGTCATCTCTCTCAGAGCTGTGGTTCCTGAATCAGCACAAGACTGACTTTCCCCTAAACCTGGAGTTAGTATCCAGTCTTGAAGTCACCACTGATGTATAGCTACTAGTTTCTCAGAGTGGGGTTTTCGCGTTCATCTTTTTACCCTCAGAGTCTAAACAGTTTTTATGAATGACTCTGAGGCGTTTGGGTTTTCCTGCCTCTCTCTGCTTTCCTCAGATTCTCACAGCTGGATCTACCGCTGAGCTCACCTGTAGGCTCTGGTTTCCTGGGTCCTGCCGGAGAGATGGGCTGTGAGGGGTAGAGACAGCTGGGCAGCGGGGAGCTCCCATCCTCCTGGTGGCTTCATCTGCATCTGAAGAGTGGTTACCCTGAGAAGTGGGCCTGGTTTTCCTCCATATGTTATTCATACTGTTTATGAGACTACATAAAATAAGCTAGATTATCTAATAACTGACACAAGATAACTACCAGTTGGTGCTAAAGACTTTTTGAAGGACTCCTTATTCATTGCCTCTGATCATGAGAACAACCCTGCAAAGTATTATCAGAGATTTTTTTTTTTTTTTTGAGACAGAGTCTCACTCTGTCGCTCAGATGGAGTGCAGTAGCATGATCACAGCTCACTGCAGCCTCACCCTCCCGGGCTCTGATGATCCTTCTGGTTCAGCCTCTGAGTAGCTTGAGACTACAGACACACAGTCCTACACCTGGCTTTTGTGTGTGTGTGTGTGGAGACGAGGTCTTGCTGTGTTGCCCAGATTAGTCTTGAACTCCTGGGTTCCCAAGTGCTGGAATTACAGGAGTGAGCCACCATGCCTGGCCTCAGAGTTGTTTTCCAGATGGCCAGCCAGGGCTCACGGAGGGCTTACAGCCTTCTCAAGGGTACCCAGCTAGCCCAGGGGTGCAGAGACCACCGCTCTGCCACCCAGTGGAGGTTAGAGCTACATCACATGAAAGTTGGATGGCCCAGGCATGATGACAGCCAGACACCCTGATTTAGTAGAAAGACTCTACCAGACACCAGCAGACCCAGGACCCAGTCTTCCTGGGAGGAGCCTGAGGCACCTGTTGGCTGGGCTCCCTGGTCCCTGTCCTTGCCCTGGAGCATCACTCCCCAAGCTCTCTCCAGGACCTAGCCTTTGGGTAAGGACTGTTGGCTGAACCCCTTCAAGTCTCTTGGCCTGGGGAACACAACACTGCTTCCCGGGCTGGGTGCCAGCTCCCAGCTCCCAGATTGTGTCTCGGCTGGTTCCCTCATGCCTCATTCCTCATTCCCTCCCTTCTTCCCCACTTGCTTTCTAAATCCATTATTCTTCAGCAATTATTTTAGCAATGACTTCAGCTTCCAAGGAAGCTCTCTAACTCATCATCAAAGAGGCCTCAGCTGCCAGTGGTGTAACCCAGTCTTCTCCCAGGTCAGGAAGAACCCAGCTCAGCGCCCCCCCCTCCCACCACGGATAAGGGTCCACGAGGGTGAGAGCCACTTCTCCTGAGTCCAAGTCTGCAGCTTTCTTCATGACATCATGTTTCCACCTCCAGCTGTTGTCTCTCCCCACACAAACATCTCGTCAACATTTCTATGACTTTATTAGACTTAATTCACATTGTTCCCAAAACTGGGGACACTTAATTTGATCTGAGGTGGTAGGATTTCCTGAATACTGTCACTGCAGGCTTAGTCTGAGGATTATTACAGGACAAAATATTCTAGAAAGTCAAGGCCCCTCTTCAACTGCAGTCTTGTAATGAAATGATACTTCATTTATATATATATATATATATATATAAATGGACATGCCTCTCTGAGCTAGTGACGGTCACAATAAAGCAGGTCCCAGGAGAGCAGCACTGTGGCCTGAGGAAGGAGTGACCCTTCAGGCTGAGTTCCACTGGATCCAGAGGTCAGCCTCCTCTTCGTACTCTACCCCCATCAGACATTCCTGGGTGTAGCTGACAGAGGGCCTCGGGGGAGGGTGTTCAGGGACTGTGAGAGGGAAGGAATGGCCCAGGTGAAATGTCTGCAGCTGAGGCCTGTAAATCTGCAGGCTTTTCAAGAGGACAAAGCCTCAGGCAGAGGAGCCTGGAGGGTGTTGGGGAGACCTAGGGGCAACTCCCTGTCACTGGGTGGAGCTGGGGCAGGGTGAGGGCAGAGCTGTGGAGTTAGCCAAGGCCAGCCTAGGGGGTTCTTCCAACAGCTGAGAAGAGGTGGGGTGGGGAGGGGGTCTCTGATTCCTGTCAGACTTGGAGGGCGAGTCGGCCTTTCCAATGCTTTTATAAATCTGAACCTCTCACTTTCCTCCTAGTCAGCTCATCTCACGAGGGCTAAGGCAAGTGAGTGGCTGGGAGGAGAGGGCCTCACTGTGCTGGGGAAATCTAAGTCAGCAGAGGCCACCTCGGCTTGAGGGTGAGCAAGATCTCAGGGAAAAGAGTGAAGAGATTCCCACCCCACAAGGGCCGGGTGGCTCAGAGCGCTCTCTCATCCAGCAAAAACCCGGGTTTCAGGGGCAGAAGGAGCTGCCCTGGGCCAGCCCTGCCCAGCCTGTGGGTGAAGGGATAAGAAGCCTGTCTTCTCCCTGGGCTCCCGGACCCCCAGCCACCCTCACTCCCAGTGCTTTGATTTGTGCCGTGAGGAGTACAAATACTCCCTGGGATCAGAGTGGGCGATTCTGGACTCCTTCCACTGGGGTCATTTTACTGACTGGTTATTCATCCGGGTCCAGTGAAAGAAGGAGGGGGGAGGGAAAATGTCTGGCTGTCCCTTAACTCCTTCATTACTGTTTTGTCCTCTGCCCAGTGAAGGTAGGAGCTTCCGGTGCTGCTCAGAGGCAGCTGTTCCCCAGGGCGGGGTGCAGACTCGCCAACTCTCTCCCCACCTCCTCGCAGTAAATCTGGCATTTCTGGTGATGTTAGGTGTCTGGTCTCTCTAACTGGCACCTGTGAGTGGGTGGGTCCCAGATCTGTCATCTCGGGCTACAAATCTAATCTAAAATGCCCGAGGACTGGTCTTCACTGTCTTGCACTCACCCGATATGGAATAGGCAGGTTATAAAAAAGATAAATTATTTGCAGAGAAAAATCTCCCTATGCCAGGAGAAGTAGACAGAGATAAATGGACAAGCTGCTCTCTAGGATTCTTAGTCACTTCTTTTCCTTTCCAGGGGTAAGCCAGCCTGCTGTCCACCAGAGCGTTTCCCCCTAAAGATGCAGATGGATGGAAATGAGACCACAGGGAGGCCTTCCAGGCAATAAAGGATGTGAGAAAGGCATAGAAGGAGGTACCAAGCTACAGCTGGGCTGAAGGAGGAGAGAGGCCTTCCCTGGATTTTGCCCAAGGGGTGCTGGCTCTCAGGTTTGAAGGAAAAGGAGGGGAAAGAAGGTCTCCGGGCCTCTGACCTTGATCCCGAGCACTCCCGAAGCCTCCTTCCCAGAGGAGGGGAGCGGCCAAGTCACCAGCCTTCACAGATGACAGCTCACACTGAAATAACTTGTTCTGAGGGTAGTTGGTGATCAATGACTCAAATTAAGCCTCAGAAAAGGTTTTTTTTCTTCCTGACACTTTATAGGTTTCTCAGCTTATCTCCTCCCCGGATGGCTGTATAAGCCAGCTGATAGCTACCTTAACACCCTAGAAAAAGTACATTCACAGAAGATGTCAGGGGTGAGTGAGCTTTTGGATGGACTGAGGGTGTGTGTGGAGGGATCTCACCTCCCAACACCGAAACTCCAGCAATAATCCTTTCTGGGCAGCCACCCAGGGTCTCTCCACCCAGTCTCCCCTTTCCCTGTTTACGGCTCCAGCCTTCCTGGGTTCATACGAGCTGTTTCCTTCTCCCTAGCCTCCCTCCCTAGTTCAGATGGTTTCGGCTTCTAAATCAGTTTATCTCCCAGTCTGCATTCTCGGTAACTGAATTATCTTTGCATGAGTACACAGAGGTCTGGGCAGGGTGGGAGGGGCTGTCTGGACTGGGGACTGTCTTCCTGGCTGCTCCTCAAACCTGGTCTGAGCAGCCTTTTAAAGGGTGTCCCTGACTCCCTCTGTTCCCTCTGCAGCACAGCCTCATTGTCCTGAAGCAGAAGGGGGCATAGTAGTGTTCAGGGATGCCACCTACTGCCTGACCGGGCAGAGAGCCAGTGGATCAGAGAGGCCGGCTCTGTTCTTGGCAGGAAGTGAGGGGCCGGCATGGAAATGCCACCCAGGCTGGGAACGAGATCAGTGGAGTAGTAGCCTGAGTGGGTGAGGTGAAAGGGAGCAAAGGGTGACCCAGGTCCCCGTGTCAGCAGCTCTAGTCCACAGGACCCTGCAGTGGTCAGCATTCTAACATGCTGGCCTGGACTGGGCCATGGAAGTCTGCACTTGTCAATGAATACTAAACTTCAGTGGCCTCTGAATCACCTTGGAGGGGGACAGCATTTAAAGGGATGCTTCCTACACCCTTGCACAAGAATTGTAATCAGCAAGATCGGGGTGAGACCTGAGAATCAGTCTTTGAGCAAACCTTCCTGGGGAGGAGAGGACTTTGAAAAATGTGGATCTAGGGATTCAGACAAGAAAGCTAATAGGGTCACTGAAACCCTTTTACATACCAGAATGGGATCAATACACACTTGCCCAACCTTGAAAATGAGATTTTTCCTAAAATGGTCCTCGGAGCCACCCTTCTCCATGCTGCCCTTAAAATCACTTGAGGCATTTGCTAAATGCAGACTACTGCCCCCCAATACAGATGTACTGAATCCGATTCTCTATGGGTGGGGACTGGAACATGCATTGATAAAGTACCCCAATATAATAATAATGATAACAACAACAACAGCCTGTGTTCATATAACACTTAGTCTGTGCTAAGTTCTTTAATCTATATTAGCTCATTTAATATGCAGAAAAACTTGTGAGGTAGAGTTCATTATTATTTCATTTAGCAGTTGATAAAACTAAGACCAAGAAAGGTAAGATAACCTGTCAATGTCACACAGCTGCTTAGTGATTGAACTGGGATTCAGACATAGGTCAACAGCTGCTGCTCTTGGGCTGTAATTAGGGGAGGGAAGAAAATGTACCCTACCCTCTTATGTTTAGTACCAGAAGCCTTTGAATTAAACTGACAAAAGATAGACTAATAGGAGGAAAAAAACCAAAGTTGTATTTACACACGTTATGTGCATGCATGTGAGAGAACTCACCGATGAGTAACTCAAAGGGTTGGTTAGAATTTGGTGCTTACATACCATCTTAACAAAGGGCAATAAAATGTGGAGAACAAAGAAAACAGATTTGAGGTGGTGGGGCTTGCAGGGGCAGTAAGTTGTGGCAACGTAAATATGTGTGGGAAACGAATGTGAGAGAAGATATGGGTGCTTTTAGTAATGTTTATACATGTAGACCCATCTTGGTGCTGATGTTCTGCCTCCAGCAATAAGCATTGTTCTCCTGGTACAGGACAGGGAAGAGGGAACACATTCACAAAGGGAAATGCATGTACTGCTTCTAGGCAGATAGGAAGAGGGTAGAGAACTCTTTCTGTATTTGCTGCATCTCAGTGACCCTCAGTGGCATATTTTGGGGTGGCATATTCTGATTCCCTTTACTAATCAGCATACCACATGGCCTGGCCACTTTAGATGGAAGCAAAAACTTGAAATTCTATCTCTGAATCATGATTGTTAGTTTCTGACTAGCTCTGCATTGAGGGAGGAACCTGAAGAAGTTGATGCTGTGGTCACTGAACGTTCAGGCCAGGAGGCAATGCAGTGGTCTGGGAAGAGCACTGTCCAGGGAGTCAGAGTGTGCTGTGAACATGCTGGGCCACAATAGGCAAGTCGATTCTCCTCTTGAGGCCTTGGTTCCAACCATCTCTCAAGACGATCCTAAGCTGGATGACTCTAGATTTCTGACATTTGAACATTATATGTATTTCCCTTCTTGAGCAAGGTGTAGTTTCCTGGGAGACTCTGTGTGCCTGTGCATGTGTACAAGGGTGTGGGGGGGATATCCCCAGCCCAGGTTTGTCTGGGTATTTGTGTTTGACTGCTATTAAGTCTAGGTATACGCTAGACCAGGCCAGTTGGTGGGGGGAGGTGAATTGTGACTTATCAGGACAGGACTTGCACTGATACCAGAGCTGTTTCTGTCTCAGTCATTTGTCCAGTGTTGTCCTGAAACAATGCCCTTTGGCTCACCTAAGAAGAGAATGAAAAGCATAGAGATCAGGAAAGCTGCTGGGATAATATGGAAACAGCTTCAGGTCAACAGAGACCCAGGAGCAGGCACCAGCTGGTGCCATGTGGTAGACTGGCAAGGCTAGGTAAGAATGGGCATTCCTTTGTAATTCCTTGGGCCAACTCAGGCCTATGGAGAACTTAATGAGAATGATCCACCGGGGAAAAGCTAGCCCCTACATTGATCCTGCAGACTCAGCTACACGTAACAGCACATAATGTGATGACTACACTGGGTCTTTCTTTGATAATACAGCTTGCTCGGCAGTCCTTTAGCCCCAAGGAGAATGGTTGGCAGAGAGCCCATCCTTGGGATCTTACCGGACCAGTTCTCTTACAGTCCTCAGTGGAGGACAGAAACTGACAACTGTGTGTGTATGTGTGTGAGTATGTATGTGTGATGCTCTTTGATGAGAGGTCACTGTACTTTGGCCATCTCTGCAGCAAGTGATCATCATGTAATCTCAGCTCCTGCCTTAAAGCAGGGGCCAGCCACCCTCCAGACTTCTAAGGGTGTTGTCAGTGTGCTCAGGCTTTCTTTTTGGTGCTCTGCATGTTCTCAAGACAGTTTCAGTGTGGACATGGTTGGTGGTGGAGCAGAAACACCAGTGCATTTTTAGGGGCTGGGTATTGGTCAAGCAATCAATTCACAGGGTTGAGGGATTGGTTTTGAGCCAGCATCTCCCAAGGCACTGAGATGAGAACCCACTGGCCCTATGGTCATCTGTGCAATGAGCATTTGCTTGTGAAGCAGGGCTGTGGGTTGGGAGCTGGGAAAGACTTCAGAAGAAATGTTGCAGTGAACTGAGAGGCGTGGCCTCTAAGGAAGGCAAGCCCAGGTCCCTGCTAATGGATGGATGATTAGCCAACTAATCTCCAAAACACAGTCAGTGCCGTGAGGCAGCATTTATGTCTGCTGGACCAGAGCTGTGATACTTCATCAGATTCCAAGCCTGTTGCTTCAGAGAATGGGGAACATGCCAGACCTCTTTGATGGAAATGGGCTCGAGGTGCTTTAACAGTTTAATAATTCCTTCTCTGTGAAGCCTTCTTGATGGTCCTGGTCCGCCCTGAGTGGTCCTACCCTCAGCTCTGTGCCTTTTCATTATCCTGCTGTATCATGACTACTACAGGTCAGTCTTCGTGTAGGTTGAGAGCTTCCAAGAGCAGAGACCTCATCTGGCCCATCTTCAGGTCCCCAGACCTTGGCACAAGGCATGACTCACCTTAGGAGCTCTGCCGAAGGTTGTTGAGTGAATACTGGGTGGGTCACTAGGAGCTCTCTGCCCAGACAGGCTCCCAGAAATCCCTTTCTTGTGCCTCACCTTTTCCCCCCAGGCCCTGTGGTAAGCAGCGGGTCTGCACTAACCTCAGAGAAACACCTCTTCCAAAGGAAAGAGGAGGTGGTTGAGCATGTGGCAATTGTGGAGAGGGTTCTTGGGGCTGACAGCTGTGTGGGTGAATCATGAAAATGGCACCCGCGCGGGGTGAGGACTCCAGCTGTCAGTGCTTCACCCAAGGCTGGAATGAGAACCACAGGCTCCTGTCCTTCTTCCTCCCCAGCCGCTGGGTAGCAGCCCCCTGAGTTTTTCTCCAGCCAGCCCATCTAAGCAGACATGAGGCTATTGTCTGGCATCAGAGATGCTCCTTGTCCTGAGTCAGGTAGAGAAGCAGCTTGATTCCCAAGGAGAAAGTGGAACTTGGTAGGCACATAAGGGTAAATGTTGAGTGTGATATGCTACTAATTAGCTGCACAAAGGTCATTAGCATTCATGAGCTCTGCCTTGGTGGCCGAGTCCCTCTGCAGTGAACAGCAGCATCATTTCTCTTGTCCAGGCTCACTGACGGTGGCTCAGTGTGCTAGCCACTTCTGTGTCTTTGCGATGCTTTTGTCTTGGAATAAAAAAACAAAAAAACAGCTACAATTTCAACGAAGCCCCTTCCCTTTCAACATTTCCTTGAAACAAAAGCAGAAACTTCATGTTAAAGATCTATGAAAGAGATGTCATTTGTTTCCCATTCCCAATCTTAATCACCACCCACCCCTCAGATTTTGGGCTACATAGCATGGAATAGAAGAAAGGAATAGGACAGGGGAATGGCGATAACCAGGTTGGTTGGGGAACACTTATTATTAATATTACGTACCAAGCACAGAATCATACTTGACCTTGTTTAAGCCTCACGATAACCACATGAGAAGCATTCTCTTCTCCTCATTTCACAGATGAGGGAGGGTAAAGCTCAGAGGGGTTAAGTCATTTGCCCAAGTTCCCAGAATTAATAAATGACAGGCCAGGATGCCCCGGCGACGCATGAATCTAACTCTCGTGATCTTACCCATGACACTAAACTCTGTCGAAAGGGAGTGTGAGAAGGATCATGCTGAACAGTCTTGCCTCTCTTCAAGGGTAGGGAGGGGGAGAAAAATCAATCAAAGAACTCGATGATCACTTATTAATACAAGTGTTTATTTACAGCTTTCTAATGTCTACTATGGATGGGGTTTGAGGGTATAGAGCAGAGACCTACGCTCCCATGGAGCGTTGTCTATGCTCCCATGGAGACTGTCATTAAGCAGTAAAACAATAGAGGTGATCAAAGCAAATGTATTGTGATCAGTGGAAAGATAGCACTGTGCATTGTGACGGCATGAATTAGGGACACCTACATGTATGTATGGGGATGGGAAACACGAAACAATCTTTAAGCCATCAGTCCTTTTTGAATATTTGTTAAACATGTTTAATCTGTGGGGAAGTGAACTGGCATGGATGTGAAGGCTTCCTGGAGGAGGCACGGCGGGAACTGAGCCTCAAGGAAGAGTCTGTGTCAGATTAAAGCAGCAGGGGAGGTGCATTGCTGGTTGGAGCGATGACGGGGAGGTGAGATACAGTAAGGTGTGTGACGGGCGTTCTGCAGGCATGTCTGTGTCTGCAGAGCATGAAATTTGAGGCCTGTGGCAGCGAGGAATGAAGCTGAAGGGTAGACAAAGGCAGAGACCAGAGGGCCTGCTAGGCAAGGCAATGGAGCTGGAACTTGATCCTCAGCAAATAGGACCCTTGTAGGATTTTTTTCTTTTTCTTTTTTCAGAGATAGGATCTTGCTCTGTCACCTAGTCTGGTTTACTGCCGCCTCAAGCTCCTGGGCTCAAGCAGTCCTCTTGCCTCAGCCTCCTAAGTAGCTGGGACTACAGGGACATGCCACCACGCCCAGTTAATTTTTAAATTATTTTTGGAGAGATGAGTTCTCGCTATGTTGCCCAGGCTGATCTCAATTTCTTGGCCTCAATGTATCCTCCCTCCTTGACCTCCCAACGGGCTAGGATTATGGGCATGAGCCACCGTTCCTGGCCTACCCCATAGGGTTTTCAAGCACAAGGATGGCAGGGACAATGAGACTGACAAGTGTAAACGTGGTAGCTGATGGGCCGAAGGTGGCTGGAAGCTGCTGAAATAATTTGGCAAGAATGGTGGTGGTCTGAATGTGAGTGACAGTTGAGGTGATGGAGATGGGGTATGGATTTGAAAAATATTTAGGAGGTAGAATTGGCAAGCCTTGGTGCTTGACTCCATACAAGGAACTTGAGGGTGAGAGAGGAGTCGGGGATGGTGCTTAAGTTTCTGCCTCGGGAAATTCTGTGGAAAGCAACATGTTATTCTCTGGAATACAGAAGGCTTGGAGGCAGGGTGGGGCTCCATTGGGCATGTTGAGTATTGTGTGACTATGGAATGCCCAGGTGGAGATTTCTAATAGACAGTTGAATGTGAGATATAGAGCTTCAGAGGGCCTCTGGGAGCCTCCTGAGCTTGATGCCAGCTGAGACTCTTTGGGTGCTTGGAATCACCCAACGTGGGCATCAGGGAAGAAAAGCTGATGTTCAGTGCACACCCATCCTCATTTTCTCACTGCTCTTGTCCAACTCTGTCTACAGGGTGGAAGTAAGTCCCTGGGTGCCACATTTGGGCTTATGACTCTAATCCTCCCCAGGCCAGTGGCTTAATCCACTTCTGCTACATAAAAAAAAAAATAATAATAACTACCCAAGACTGAGTAATTTATAAAGAACAACCATTATTTTCTCATGGTTCTGGAGACTGCGAAATCCAACATCAAAGTGCTAACAGATGAGGCTCCAGTCTCTGCTTCCAAGATGGCACCTGTTGCTGCATACTCTGGAGGAGAGGAGAGAGGAGTATCCAAAAGCCCTTTTATATGGGCACCCAGTCTCATTTATGAGGGCAAAGTCATCATGACTCTATCACTCCCCAAAGGCTCCACCTCCTAGTCCTGTTGCATTGGAGGTTAAGTTTCAACATGAATTTTGGAGAGGACACAATTATTCAAACCACAGCAGCCAGCGTTTTCCAGTTCATCTAATTCACACATCTAGCCCTTGGGGTGACACTAGGAAGATCCACGGGCAGCAGTATAACAATAGAACTCTTTCCCCACGTCTCCTGGCTTGGAGATGGCAAATAATTGCTGGATCTGACAGTGATGCTGGTGGGCTGATGACTGTCCTCTCCATCTCCACCCTTCCCAAGCATTGCAGCTCCTTCTTGCTCTGCCGAGTTCTCTTCATGTCAGGTTGATGTTGCAGTGGGAGTTGAGTCCCCCACTAGCCTAGATGGGTTGATACTGCATAGGGAATCCTGCTAGTTAAAGTGGGGTTGGCACAGTCTGCCTACACACTGAAATGGACGTTAATGGTTCTTTCCTGCTTTCAGCACTAGTCTTTTCTCCTCATTCCACCTAATACCATCCGTTTGGTCAAGGGTGAGCAGGACCCCCCATTACAGCTCTCTGAGAAAGATCCTTACATTTTGATGAAATTAGATTTCATCAACACATATCTGTTTTTTGTTTCACTTTATTTTAAATTTTATTTATTTTTTTCCAAGTCAAGGTCTCACTCTATTGCCCAGGCTGGAGTTCAGTAGCATAATTACACGGTTCACCGCAGCCTCGATCGCCTGGGCTCAGGCAATCCTTCCACCTCAGCCTCCTGAGTAGCTGGGACTACAGGTGCGTGCCACCACCCTAGCTAATTTTTAAATTTCTAGAGGCTATCTCTCACTATGTTGTCTAGGCTGGTCTCGAACTCCTGGGCTCAAGCACACCTCTCGCCTCAGCCTTCCAAAGTGCTGAAATTACAGGCGTGAGCCACAGTGCTTGACCTGTTTCACTGTTTTTTGTCACTTCTGCCTGCTTTGCAGAAAGCTCCCTAATATGGCAGATTCCTCAGGTTTATATCTAGGTCCAGCAGCAGCAGGCTGGGTGGGAAGAGAACAGTAAAAGGGTTGCTGAGAAGAGCTAAGGAAGTAGGCACAAAAGCAGTGCCATGAATTAACTCTGAAGACTGAGCTAAGGGTAGAAACAGAGCAATAAATAGCAAGATTAGCAGTTGGGTGAATCAAAAGCAGGGTGGACCAGAATTAAGTGGAAAATGTGCGGTGATGAACTGAGACCAACCCCTGCCTGCTTCTATCAGGAAAGAGATTTGAGGATCGAAAAGAATATAATAGGGGCCTGTCTGCCATCCAGAGTGGCTCGGGCACAGCCGCTCACAGCTAATGTGATGGCTCTTCTAATGTAAGCCAGGCTCAGGAAGGGGTCAAAAGCTTCTTAGCACAGTAATTCAAGGGTAATTTTTCTGTAAGAAGCAAGGTCAAAGACACATGAAAAGGAAGGCTCTGCTTTCCTTAGGTGAGGTCAGATTGGGGCAAAAATAGCACTTACATGAGTGTTAGTGTTTTTGCTTCTAAGATAACTACTAAGAAAACTAGTCCAGATTAGTGGATTACAATTAGAGCACCCACCATCTCCATTCTTCTTAAAGCTAGAGAAAAATCTTTGTTAGTATCCTGCAAAACTGAAGGCTTTGAATTTGCAAGGTGTGAGAATCAAAAGAAGAGAAGGCATCCTCCTTCAGTGGGCCAGGAGTGGTTTTCAGAATGAGGTAGGATACAGATTGAAGGACTTGACAGAAGGAGATACAAGTGGAATTGCATTCTTCTAAAGACCAAGGCCTCTTTTCCTTGGCTGATAAAAAGAAACAGGTAAGATAGGGAGAGTTATCAGATGGGGTCTTCCTACACCATACTGCGCCAAGAGAGATATATTGAACTCTCCAGTGAAAGAACCGAGAATGTACCAACCACAGCCCAGTAGATGCTGTCTCTCGACAGACTGGTAAGGCAGGAAGTATATAAGGAAAAGAAAAGGCTACTATATCGTATGCTCCAGGGTACTCTACATAGAGAATTCAATGTGGAAGATGCCTTCTAGAGTTTGGCAACATGACAGCCCTAAGTAAGGGAGAATATCTGCTTCCTGTTCAGCTTTTGGGGTATGGTGAACACCAGCTGGTTTCGCCTATCTAGGAATGTTTCTCATTCATCTCATAAAAAATATTGATTTTCCTTGGGGTCTCTCCCTCTTCTCACTCTGCTCCCAATTCCATGAAGTCTTCTTGGGACTTTCTAGCAGGGGTTCAAGCAAGCCAATCTCTCCTTAAAATTTCAACTGTGAATAAGATTACACAAAGCCAGGAATTGTTGGAGCTGATGTCTCTTTGATGGCAGCTCCCTGAGAAGACTGTCAATTACTTCCAGGACCTCTGGCAGCCCTTTGTGACACTTAGAAAAGACAGAGAGCTGAGGGAATTGAGGCATCTTTGAAAAAAGAAGCTGTCATTCTTTCTACAGGTAGACAAAACCTCCAACAGAGAGACAAGTCTTGATGAGCATACAACAAACTAAATTCACCCTAAGTTGTCTGCTTAGCCAGGTGCCCTGATGACCCTGAACCTCCTAGATCCTTGGATTGGCCCTATGTTCTGACCTTCATAAAGCCAAGTTGTTCGAATTTTCTCTCTATTCTCTAACTACCCCATATCCTTCAACTTAAATTAGTCATGGTATGTTTCTGTTACTTGCTATCAAAGAACCCTGAGAGATGCATAGGAGGAGCATGGCAGAGACAGAGTTGATGGAGCACCAGCACCTGCTGTGAATGACTCAACAGAGGTAGCACTGGGTGTTGGAGGTCTTGGGCATACCCATGGCACATCAATGGCCAAGGTAAACACAGAAGCAGGGGGGATTATAAAAGTCAATTCCCTGATTTTTTTCTCATAGTTTGACACACACAGACATACACAGGCGCACACACACACACACACACACACACATCTCCTCAAGGAGGAAGAGGAAGGAACCTGCCACCCAGATAACACATGGTCTTCTATACCTGTTGAGGGGGCAGATGAGGGAGGGGATAAAAAGGAACAGTGCCAGGTGGCTTATGTCAGCCCAGATGATCTCAAATCTCCTAAGATCCCTTCCTATCCTAGCATATAAAATTATTTATTTCCATCATGAGGGAGTGAGTTCCCTTGAATTAATTGGATTTTCCCTTCTCCCATGACATATTTGCACTATTGAGAGCATTTTCGAAGCTCAATCTCCATTACGCCAGGAAAGTTTTTTTCTTTCATACACGTTTTTCTCCATCTAACACCCTTCCTTCCTTCTCCATCTCCCTTCCCTCTTGATGGCCAAGGCAAGAGAAAGGAAGAGGAGTAGTATGTGATTCTGGAGATGGTAAAGCCTAGATTTAAATACCAATTTGCAATTCCTAGCTGTATGACCCTAAGCAAATAATTTATCCCTCTGAGTATGCTTTTTTCTCATCTATAAAGAAGTGTGCTATTTGGAGTGGACACTTATTGTTTTTGCTACTCAGCATCTATTCCTCTTGCTTCTCTAATAGGAGCCCAGTTTTCTCCTGAGAATCCCTCCCCTGACCCATAGGCTCGGGGCTTTATAAGGGAAGAGGCATGAATGCCATACTCTTTCTCTCCAGAGATGGCCTTGTGACTCAGGCACTCCCTCTTAGGCCATCCTGTCTCCTAGTTCAGTGATTGGTCTATGAGTGGCCATGGGACTCAGTCTAGGCGAATGAAAATCATGCCCGGGACCTGGATACTAATCATTGAGAAAAGGTTTTGTTCTTACTGTTGCTGTTCTTCCTAGACTTCGTTTTGGAGCTGCTGGAAGCTACTACATTGAGGAAGGCTGTTCGAGAGTAGTTCCAAAGGGGGAAAGCAGAGCTTAGAGAGAACGTCCTGACGACATCGTTTGATCAACTCAGTCCGGAAGAACCTGACTACTAAAGTGCCCTGGATTTGAATGTTTTTAGTTACATCAGTCAACACCCCTCTCCCCTTTTTTGTGAGCCGATAAAAATTACATGTTTGGATACTTGTGCCCGAAAAAGTGCCTACTGATATGACACTATTTACCTTCAGGGTTGTGACAAGGGTTGGAATTAGAATATGAACTATGTTTAGAATACTGTGGAAGGTCGATAAATGGTGGTCTTTGTTCTTTTCATTGTTATTATTGTTGCTATTATTTTCACAGGTGATCTAGAGTCCTTACCTCTTCCTCGTTCATCCTCTTGGCCAACCTTTCCTGGGGAACTCCAAAGCTAGGCATTTTTAGCACTGTGACAGAACCCGGGTAAAGGACAGAGACCCCTGCTTCAAAGGCAGCTACCTACCTCTTTCTGCATAGCAGAGCTGACCTGTGTGCAGCGGAGAGCAGAGCTTGGAGGCAGCTATTGAGAATCCGTCTTCCCGGAGAGCCACCTGCAGCATAAGCTTCACATCTGGGTATACCACCAGAAATCCTGACCCCATCCGAGACTGGGGGCTCTGGATGGTGGGACTGGGGGTTTAATCAAACATTAAATGAGCAAATGCTAATTCCATGCAAACGAATGTCTATTTTGAATCAACAGCTTGTGCGCTTTTTCTAGGAGGGCTGAGGCAGCAGGAATCCAAAGGGAGAGTGGTTGGGGGAGGGGTGTCTCTAGGAGGTAGCAGAGAGCACAAGGGGAGCTCCAGGCTGAGCAGAGACCTCTTCTTCCCAGAGTCCCTCGTGTTATTCGACCAGCTCATTAGCAAGTATGAAACATGAGGAGTCAAAAAGAGAAAAGAAAAAAACTCTGCAATGAATAAACTAACAGATGGAGACTTAATTCAATTTGCATCCAATCCACCCTAGTACCAAGGACTTTGTTTGCCTAACAATGGAGACCCTGGGGGTGGGGAGGGGTCCCTGCTGTGGAGGCGCTGATGGGGATGATCCCAGTCCCCTCCTCCACTCTGCCCCTATCTCTTTGTGGGTACCAGAAGGGTATTCTTATTTTAAAGCTCCAGAGAGGAAGGTTCTTGGGCAGAAATGAGGCTGGCATTGTAGGAAGGGGTGAGGGGCCTATGGCAGGCAGCAGAGAGAGATGAAAAGCCATTTGGGAACTGAGGGTGACACCTGCCCCCCCACCTGCTCCCACCCTCACCCCCTAGCCTCCCATGCAGAGTGAAACAGAGGTAAGGCACCTGGGGAGCTGGGATGCATCTGAGGTTGGCCTGACTCCAAAGCCTGCATATCCTTTTCACTGTATATCCTGCTTCCAAAACCTGGGTCCCTTGCCTTACTCTGTCACTAACTAGCTGTTTTGATTGTCGTCAGGTGATTTGAAGTCTCTGAACACTGAAATTCCTCATCTGGTGAGTAGGAATTATAGCCTAATAGACCTCACCATAGCTTCTATGTAACACACAGTGTATGGGTTTAGGAGCATTGTGCAATGTTGCACTTATGTCCAGGTTCTCATGTCAGGGATGACCCTTGTTAGGGTCCAAGGTGTGGCTCGTCCTCCTCCTTACCTGGGAGCTGACACATGGGGTATGAGCTCAAAGAATGATAACCAAATGAGAAAAGTACTTTATTAAAGAGTGTGATGGTGCCAAGCTCTGGCAAAAGCCAAATCAGAGGCTGTCTTAGGTCAAATCCTGAAACAGAGTCCTGGAACACACATCACACGTGCTCTAGCCCACAGGGAGAGAGGAAAAGAGAGAGATGGACAAGCATCCATGTGCACACGTCTGACCAACCACAGGGTGGGGTGTGCCGGCCTGCTGCAGGCTTCCACATGCAAAAAGGGACAGAGAGGACCAGGGTGGTCAAGCTTGGTTCTAGAAGGGTCCAACTTTTCTTCTACCTCTTAGGTTCTGTGACTACACCTGAGAATTCAGTTGACATAGACAAATGAACAGAATTAAAGCATACAATTTGTATTTATTTATTTATTTTTAAGCAGAATTTTGTTCTTATGCCCCTGCTGGAGTGCGGTGGCACAATCACAGTTCACCACAGCCTCAACCACCTGGGTTCAGGTGATCCCTCTGCCTCAGTTTCCTGAGTATCTGAGACTACAAGAGCATGCCATCACACCAGGCTAATTTTTTAAAATTTTTTTGTAGAGACAAAGGTCTTGCTATGTTGCCCTGACTGGTCTTGAACTCCTGGGTTCCAGCAATTCTCCCGCTTCGGCCTTCCAAATTGTGGGATTACAGGCATGAGCCACTGCACCAGACAATATTTGTATGTGCACACTGGAGTCTTCATAGGAAAAATGAGAATCTGAAAAAGTGTTTAGGACCAAGAGCTATGTACCTTATAAACAAAGATTGATACATTTGTAAGGAACCGATGAGACAAAGGAAAGGGGGAATGATTTCTGAGGGTGATAAGTTGTGGAAACAGGACTAGGAAACATGTAAGGGAAACTCATGGAAAAAATGGGTTGTTTTAGTAGGTTTCTACAGATCTGTTTCAGCATCGACTCCTAGTCTTTGATGATAAGTATATCCTCCTTTACCTGATATAGGGACCAAAGGCTTGGCCCTCTGAAGGTTTGCTGAAAAGTCAACTCACAAGAGGCAGATTAATTGGAGAAAAAGCATACATGTTTGTTTAACGTGTATACATGGGAGCTTTCAGAATGAAGATACAGAGGAAATTGGCCATTTTTATGCTTAGGTGTAACAACATATGGAGAGCCATGTAGAAACATGATTGGACAAAAAGAGTGTGATGGATTTCTAATAGACTGAGTGGGAAAACCCAGGAAGTCCTACGTGTCGAAATGCTTCTTAGCCTCTCTAAGCAGCATCCCTTCCTTCTGGGTGTGGGGCAGGGTCCTTTCTGGAATGGGAGGGTCTTATTACTTACAGTCAAACAAAGTAGGTTTTAGATAATTCCTTTCTGACCATTTTTACACAGAAAGGGGGAGAGAAAAAATGGAATGCTTCTCTAAGGTTTTATGGCTTGCTTTTGGAATAAAGGGATTCCGGTTTCTTTCTTTCTTTTTCTTTTTTTTTTTTTTGAGTTGGAGTCTTACTCTGTCACCTAGACTGTAGTGCAGTAGCACGCTCCTGGCCACCGCAGCCTCGACCTGCTGGCTCCGGGGATCCTTCTGCCTCCACCTTCCAAGTAGCCAGAATTCTAGGTGCGTGCTACCACACCCAGCTAATTTTTTATTTATTGTAGAGATGAGGTCTTGCCAAGTTGCCCAGGTGGGTCTCAAACCCGTGGGCTCAGGCAATCCACTCGCCTCAGCCTCCCAAAGTGCTGGGATTATAGCCCACCTTGGGGAAGAGGGATTCTAGTTTCTATGGCTAGCCTCAGAGGAGAATAGGATGGAGAGACAGGAGGGCAGGAGAAGGTCAGAGAAACAGTTTTGCTTCTGAGGCTGCCTCTGAGGACTTCGTTTTGGGGTACTGCTTTCTGAGCTTTTAGGTGCTATTTCTCAAGGATCTTCAACTCAAAATAATCCACATGCCAAAGTGGCATATTTGGGGGTAGCATGTTCTGAATCCTTTCCTGTGCTCCACCCGGGGACAAAAAAAAAGAGAGCCCCTACCTCTATGCAAATAAGTGAAGGAGACTTTGCTTTGAAAGCATCACTCATAAGTGTGACTACTGCCATGTTAGACTTTGACCTATCGATTTCCCACCTGAGGGGCTTTTTAATTTTTATTTTAATGAAGGATACGATGGTCCTTCTGGCTGTTCTTTTTCTCCCTGTATTATATAGAGGGACAAGCACAAGACCTTCTTGCCTTGGCAATATTTGACCCTAATTCAGAGTACGTAGTCCTGGGAACATCATCAGTTCTCAAGTCAGAAACCTTGACTCAACCTCAGTTAAGGTCCAGGTGCTATTGCAGGAACAGCTCAGTTTCCTTTGCCAGAGGTATGGGGAATAAAGAAGGAAGGACAAGGGAGGGCATAAGGGAGGAAGTCAGGACTGGGAATTCAGGTCTACCTGCCAAGTATCCGATCAATTAGTTTTGCTCAAGTTGAAAGGCTGCCCTGTTAGACAACTTCCTTTGTCATCTCTTTTCAGTACAAAGAAAATGAATATTGATTCTGTTCTTGGCTCCATTCTGGGCCCCTTCAATATGAATATGATTGGGTTTTTCCAATTTAGAGGATGATATTCGGACATTCGGGGGCAACTGCATCTTCTCAGAACTCAACCTTTGAACTGGAAGCCTCCTGAGGGGAGTTTGGGAAGGTTTGGGGGTCACCACAGGTTAGGAAAGAGGAGCGTCAGGTCTTAGATGGTGTTAGACTAGTTTTCTGCATCTTGGGCAGGACAGGCTTTGACCCTGAGTCACCTTGGGACTGGCTTGAAAATTAAGCTTGCCAAAATGCCAAAGAATGGTTCCACTGAGTTTTGGGAGACCAGAATATGCCACCCCCAAATATGCTTCTTTTGCATAAGGGTTGTTGAACTGAAGGCAATTAAGAATAAGCAGATGTGGAAAAACTCTCTGCCCTCCCTCCTCTGTGTGCCTAAAGGCACAGCATAGATTTATAAAGACAAAAGTTATCCTGCTCCCACTTCCAACAGGGAGAACACAGCTTAGCTACTAAAGACAACTTTGGATCTTTGTCTGTCTGGAGAAGACACCAGCGGAATCTACATTAACAAGCTTTACCAACTAACATTCATCTGCCATTTATTTGCTTTTACACAAGTTACTGCCCCTAGAGACTCAAAATTATTTTTCTTTGTCCTGTCACTTCTCAAAAAATTTACTGATCTTTGTTAAAGATGCTATATAAGCTGGACTTCAAAGCTATCTCTTTGAGAACCACTCATTCCCTGGGTGTCTGCCATGCATGTATGAAATATACATGTTAATAAATTTCTGTTTGTTTTTCTCCTATTTATCTGTCTTTTGTTATAGAGAGGTCTGTTCTAATTAAGATCTTACAAAGATCGATGAAAAAAAAATTTTCCTCTTCAGAATCCTTGGAACAGTGAACTATTATACCTAGTGTGAGACCCAGAAGAGGCAGATACTGCTGGGCAGAACCTCTTAAACTTTTTAGTGCAATATTCCTAGTGGAGAATGAAAAGGTATCCTGAGAGTCCTGGGTCATAATCTGAAACTTCCAGCTATAAGCACAAATTCCTTGTAACCTTGTGGAGTATTATAAAAATTCTTGAGAATTTTTCATTGTTTCCTGCAATGCATATTTGCTTTCATATAAATATGATGTTTTGAATCAGTTGCCATCTGGTAAAGTTGATCGCAGAGGAACATGCACCCGTGTTCGTGTTTTAGCTTTAGGGACTTCACGTCTTACCGCCCAGGTCATGTTATATCAAGAAGCACAGCCCTTTAGCAATAATATCCAGACACACAAGCCCCTTGATTCTAAGCTTTGTGGAGGTCACTACTGCAGCCTGATTACTTCCTGCCTGGGTCATCCTCTCTCTGCGAATGAGAAAGCCTGTGTACTCCTGAGTCTCAAACCTTCCTGAATTCTAAAAAGTTGTCTTCTTGGGTATTGCATCTGATGCCCCATCTCCAGGCAGGAACATCCCTCTTCCCACCCATTCGGTCAAGGTCACATACACTAAGGGGCCTCCAAGATGGTGGATTCACAATAGGCTTTGATGATGTGTGGCCTTCTCTCTGCTAAGCCATGAATGCCACCCATGCACACCAGCAAGCCAGTGGCTAGGGATGAGGAAAAAGAAGAAGCAGAACCTGGGACTAATAAATATACATTATCTTTCATTTCGAAAATTGTTCCTCTTGTGCATCTAAATGGACATTTATTCCGTGTTTCCATAGTTACAAGTAGAAAAGGGTAGGGGGAGAAACGAGTGGAAAGTAATTGAAAATGCTGACTTTGATATCAAAAATTACACCTGGATCTGCTCTGCCTGGCTGTCTGTCCTCCAATTTTCCCTAATTCCCACACACACTTAGGAAGGAGGGTGGGGAGGGAGATAGAGAGAGGGACAGAGACAGAACCAGAGGCCTACCTAGGGGGCTTGGGTAAGAGTAAAGAAAAAGAAGGGTCAGCTTTGGGACCCAATCTTCTCTCTGGTATCCACAGGTTATTAAAAATGCCCCAATTGTTTGTTCAAAATATGTTCTGAAACCTTGTGACAGTGAAATGGCTGAGTCTGCATTCTTCTGAGGATCTGTTGTCCAGGAAGAAGTAGGAGAATGTTCCCCCAGATGTACTAGGTTGAATCATGCCTGGGGCAGCTCAGAGGCCCCCAAATTCAGGGAGGATGACCCAAGCCCTTCGAGATGAGGAGGATAGCCTGCCTGGCTGCCACGCAAGCTGGTTCTCAGGGCACTCTTGCTTTGTCAGGCTCTCCTCACTGGAAGTAATTTCCGCTCTCCCTGTCATCCCTGCCTAGCCAGCCGGGAATGCAGTGCCTCTGCTGGGCTCCTGTACAGACAGCATTTAATTTCCGTTGCATTGGGCTGGGGAATCTGGCATAATGAGGTATAGATCCATTTGCCCTGCGTTGCAGGGAGTTGCTAGTACAGAAGGGATTCTGGTTGGAGGCCAACTGGTCTCCTGGATGGTAATCCTGCCCTGAAGCTCTGAAGCCAATCACAGATGAGTGCCGAGGGCTTCATCCCCATCCTGGGTTGTGACACTGCATGTTTGCTAGGTGTGACAGACAGTGTGACATGGGAAGAAGCATGCTGGCTTTGGGCTCAGAAGGCCTGGCTGCAATTCACACAGAGGCAAGCGGTGACCTTGTACCCCTTGCAGTACTGTTGGGAGGCATAATTGCACAAATACCTAGAACCTTTGAGGCTGTGTCCAGGTAGTGCCAAGGCAAGGAACTGGGGGAAGAGTTACACAAAGAAGCTCTGTTTCCAGTTGTGTTCCATTTTTTCCCCCCTGTGTCGGTTTCTTCCAGGTCCTGGCCTAATCACTGTGTCCCTAGGACAGCTGGTCCTGGTCAGCTGATGAGAACATGGATCCCTCCATGCGAAACTCTCCTGTGCCCTTCTCTCTAGAAAGAACTGGGGTCCTCCATCCCTAGAATCCAGCACATACTTCTATTTTGCTCTTTTACACTGATTATAATTGTTTCCTCATCTTTTTCTACGAAAAGACTGAATTCTATTAGGGCAAGTCCTCTGTCTTACTAAGTAGCTGGAAGCAGTAGGAAATCAGTGAATGTTTGGTAAATGAAAGAATGAACAAGGCTGGAGAGGCAGGCTGTGCTGATCTGGAGACCTGATGGTCTAGCTTTGGCTTTTTGGGCATTTGGTTCTCCAGCATTCACCTGGCTTTTCCTCCATAAAGAAGAATGTGAATCTGACTGGTTAGTACGTTCTGAACAATAGGAAATAGATAGGTATCATTAGAGTGATTCTTATGTTTCTATAGAGCACTTTACATTTTTACATTACTTTTCCATTCGTGATTTCATTTGATCCCTATTAACGATTCAGTAAAAGAGACTCAAGGAAACTGAAATTCAGGGAAAAGTCAGGGAACTTGTCTAAGACCACAGAAGTAACTGGTGGCCAGGCTCAGTGGCTCAGCCTATAATCCCAGCACTTTGGGAGGCCGAGTTGAGTGGGTTGCCTGAGTCTGCAGGTTCGAGACCAGCATGGGCAACTTGGTGAGACCTCGTCTCTACAATAAAATTAAAAAAATTAGCCTGGCATGGTAGTGTGCACCTTTAGTTCTGGCTACTTGGAAGGCCAAGACGAAAGGATCGCCGGAGCCCAGCAGGTCAATGCTGGGGTGGCCATGAGCATGCCACTGCACTCCAGCCTGAGTGACAGAGTGAGACTCCAACTCAAAAAAAAAAAAAAAAAAGAAGTAACTGGTGATAGAGCTAGTATTAGAATCCTGGTCTTTGGATTTCTGTCCAGAGGCTCCTGAGAGGAATCTACAATGCCACTTTTCAAACATTATCTTTAAGAGGTTATGGGGGGGGGCGCGGAACCCACCAAATGTGCAGGAACAACCACGTTGCTCACTCATTTTTTTGTAAATATTTTGTGTGTACCTCACTGGGCCATGGGCTGTGATAAGTCCTGAGAATATAGAGAGAAATAAGAGTCAGGAGGGGAGACAGAAGCAGAAGTTGGACTTGGAGAATTGGAGCTCCAAATGAAGCCTAACAACAGGGTGACAGGAGTGAAGGGAGACACAATTGGTGTGTTGGAATTTTCATTTCTAAAGATGGAAGAGCTATGAGAGGGTATGGCTTAGAGTGTGGACATAGGAGGACTGGTTTTTGCAAATGTGGATGACTGTTGTTGGAGTTGATGATGTCAAGGAATTTGGAGGCCAGGGCTCAAAATAGTTTGCATAGATGTGAAACATGTTGATAGGAGATGAGAAGCAAAATAAATTTTGGAGCCAGCTAATAAAGTCTGTAATGAGCGAGCGGTATTAAAAGGAAGATGGAGGGTCATGGTGACAAAGATGAATGAAAAGGTTAAAGGTTGGTGGACCATTTCGCATAACTTTCAAAGAAAGTTTTTTTTAGTTGGTGTCTAACTCTGTCACCCAGGCTGGAGTGCAGTGGCACGCTCCCGGCCACCGCAGCCTTGACCTGCTGGGTTCCAGCTATCCTTCCGCCTCAGCCTCCCAAGTAGCTGGGACTACAGGTGTGCATGACCATGCCCAGCTAATTTTTTTTTATTTTTTTGTAGAGACGAGGTCTTGCTATGTTGCCCAGGCTGGTCACGAACCCGCGGGCTCAGGCAATCCACTCACCTCGGCCTCTCAAAGCGCTGGAATTACAGGCTGAGCCACCGAGCCCGGCCAAGAGGCCTTTTTGAAAGAGGCTGCAAAAGGAATGTTGGGAGGAAGCCACTGAATTAAACTGATGTGGCAGACTCAGTGTTCATTTCTCCTCTCTACCCTCCCCCATTCATATGTTTAAGCCCTAACAGCTAATGCGATGTTAACAGGGGGTGGGACCTTTGGGAGGTGATTTGGTTTAGATGAGATCAGGAGGGATAGGCCCCCATGATGGGATTAATATCTTCATAAGAAGAGGAAGAGAGACCAAAGCTCTGTCCCTCTCTCTTTCTCCATGCCCAGCACTACATGAACAGTTAGAAGGCAGCCATCTGCAATCCAAGAAGAGAATTCTCAGCAGACACCAGTCTGCTGGTGCCTTGATCTTGGAATACCCAGCCTCCCGCACTGTGAGAAAAAAAATGTCATTTAAGCCATCCGGTCTGTGGTATTTTTTTTTTTAGCAGTCCGAGCTGACTAAGACAATTGGTAAATGTAGATTGTTATGGTCGTCCAAAATTGGCTAAGGAAATCACATGGACTTAACATAATACATGTTTATTTATTTATTTATTTATTTTTTGAGCTGGAGTCTCACTCTGTCACCCAGACTGGAGTGCAGTGGCCGCTCCCGGCCACTGCATCCTCGACCTGCTGGGCTCCAGCAATCCTTCCATCTCAGCCTTCCAAGTAGCTGGAACTACAGGTGCACGCTACCACGCCCGGCTAATTTTTAATTTATTGTAGAGATGAGGTCTCGCCAAGTTGCCCAGGCGGGTCTCGAAAGGTTTATTTCTTATTCACTCCACCTCTCCAAGACTGTCAGGAGGAGGGAGGAAAGTGTTCTGCTCCATGTGGTCATTGGAGAACCCAAGTTGATAAAAGTCTTCCAATCTTGTACCATATTGTTTGGAACATGAGACTTCCACACTTGGTATTGTAGAGGAAAGGATAGCTGCACTAATTGTTAAATGTCCTGCATCACTGCCATCATGGTCCATTGTCCTGTACTCGTCCACGGTCCCGCTTAACTGCAAGGAGGTATGGAAGCGGGGGAGCATATGGACATTCAGTGAGCAGAAAAGCTCTTTGCTATCCCTGTATCAGACTCCACAGACTTGTTTCCATCATTTATTTGATAACTATCTGAGTGTCAATGTGCCAGGTGCTTAGAATACAGTGATGAGTAAGATGGGGTTGTGGTTCCTACCCTAGGGATTGCTTTGTTCCAGTCTTTGCCACATCCTTGATCTCGGGAGCCTCTTTGACCATTACCTTCCTGTTTAGACTCTTGACTCCTCTTTAAGACTCCTGCATCCGATTCTAGACTCTGTTTTTTAGGTCACATCTCTCTTAGGGTAGAGATTGCATTGGTTAGAATAGGTGTAATTCTAGTTCTGTGAGCTGTCTCTTTTCCAGTTCTTCAACTGCAGAGATGTGGGAAGGAGTATTTCAGGACCACTAGGTTTCTACTGATGAAAGAGGGGAGTTAGACACTCTCCAGGCAGACATGTCCCAGGATACTGACCAGGGTAGGAACTTCTCCCATCCTGCTCAGATGCCTCCTTTGGAGTGGTAGTGGGGTCTGGTGAGCTAGAAGTGGCTAAGTTTCAGGCTTGCTGCCTCCAGAAACGTTAACATGATTCCATAAGCCATAATTGAAAATCTATTAACTCTGGAAACCAGCATTGCACATAAACCTCCCCAGCCCGGGCCATCCTGCAATGAACACTCCCCCACTGTTATTCCTATAAATCACCGGAGATAGGCTGGGAACCGATCGATGAGAAAAAATTATGCCACAGCATTAGATTTCATCATACACAACTTGAACTATTACTTTTCTGTCCTGTGGTATGAGGAATCATGAGAATTAATAGTCTTCCTCTTCCACAACGATGGGTTTATGACGCAGTGTTACCTACACTCTATTTCTCCCTTAAAACCATCAATTAATTTTGGGTACTTACAACTACTTAGTTACTTCCTGAAATTAGCAAGCATCACCTCTCTCTCCCCCCAGCAGAGCCCTAATGGAATTTTTAAATAATGATATGCTTTTCCAGGTTTTGGCATTCTTCTAATGCCTGATTCAGAACAGGATTCTGCCTCATCAGGCTCCTCCCTCTGACCTTCTCCCTAGACTTCTCTTGGTTCCATCTTTCTAGGGAAGTATCTGGTACTCAACCCCAGACTGCTTCTTCTCTGCAGATGGTCAAGATAAACAAGTCTAAAGTCAAGGTGATTTCACAGTTCCCTTTCTTCTCTTGTTCCAACCTCCCATTTCCCATGCTTTGGGGAAGTCCTTTCTGAACTCTAAATCTTTTGAAAACATAATTGAGGAGTAGAGTTCCCTGAGCAAATAAAATAGCTCTAGTGACACCCCTCTGGGCAAATTCCAGTACCTGAGTGACTGCAGGGGCAGGGGCATAGGTCAGCTGGGTAGTGGAAGATCAGGTGACCCAGGACGTGGAGATGAAGAAGGAACAATGTGAAGTGGGGTCCTTAGAGTCTCTGAGCCAACCAGAAAACATATGTTAAGTGTCCTCTGTGTGCAAAACATGTGAAATATTAGTTTAAATATCTATCTTATTTGGGTGTGAAACACAGATTTTGGGGGGAGAGAAGCAAGTTCTACCCAAGATTCATGAGCGCTTTTTCCTTTAGTCATTCTCTGGTAAGTTTTCAATAGGTTCACAGGGAGGGGAAATGTCTTCTGGAATCATGTATTCATTTGCTCATACATTCAGTAAATATAATGAATTGATGTTATATGTAAGACAGTGCTTATGATGATTTAAGGTATATAAAAGTGACAAAAACAAAACCCCAGACTTTGGATATTTTCAACGTCGCTTGAAAGGTAGGACTCTTGGGCAGGTATCTTACAACTCAAGGTAATAAGAGCTAAATGCTTTATGGCTGGTAGAAAAGAAATCTTTGCTGGTAGGAGAGGCAAGAAGAGAGAGCTTCCCTAGCTAGCCTGGTTTCTATGGGCTTTTGTACAAACCAGAACCCCAGTCTTCACCTTCCAATGTGACTAAAGTTAGAGCTTGAACCATCAGCACATTAGAACAAGTCAAAATAGCTGAACAGCTGGAAAAGTGCCCACGGCAGCAACCACCTGCTGCCTTCTGAGATTCTTCACCTCCCAACCATTTAGGGATTCAGCAGGACCTGCCATATTACAAAGCATCTTCACCCACCAATTGAGTTAATTGGGCTAGGTGAGGGCTCCAAAACCAAGCTGAGCCACTGTTCCTCTTTCTTCAGGATTTTCCTTTAAAGAGATGAGGTCTCACTATGTTGCTTTGGCTGGAGTCAAAATCCTGGGCTGAAGTGATCCTCTTGCCTCAGCCTTCCGGGTAGCTGGGACCAAAGGCATGCACCATAGTGCCCAGTTTCCTGGGGGCTTTGGGTCTTAGGTCTGAGAGAGTAGAAAAGGTTTTTTTTGTGGCTGGACTACAGGATGTGTAATTTAAGAGCTGATGGTAGCCATGTTTCCAATAACTGGACCAAAGAAGTGAGGGAAGTAAGTCAACCCACAGAAAGAGAGAGAGAGAGAGGAACAAATGAAGCAGAGGCTGGGAAAGAAGCATGAATGCAAGGTGTAACGAGTCCTGATGGAATCAGGGAACCTGATTATAATAATTCTTAAACCCCAGGTGAATTCATGCTCTTGGATTCCAAGAGATATTTCAATGTTCTTGCAATAAATCCACCCTTTTGAATAAACTAACTTGAGTTGAGTTGGGTGTCTGTCACCTGTGTTACAGAGTGTTAAATTGATTGAGACACACTAGACCACATGTAGAATTTGTAAAAATATTATCTGAAAATCAATTATCACAACTCTCAAAATTCCTCATCTACAATGAAGAAATCATACTAAGAGAGGATTTCAGAAAGGATGCCTCTGGAAAGAGCCATGCTCAGAGCTCCCCTTCCCCAGAAGGGAGAAAGGTGAGGTACTTTCCCTTCACCTCAAAGTCAGGAGAAAGCATCCCTTAGAGAGTTTGATGTTGTTCCTTGCAGTTAGGAGGACCCAAAAAGCTGGTGTCTGACTCCTGCCTCAAAGGCAAGAGGGCCTGGCAGGAGAGCTGCTTCAGTTGGGAAGCTAGGGAGAGCTGCCGCTGTATTGACACTGGCCTGTACTCCTGGGGTTTGTCTGAACAAAAGAGCCAGGAGTGTTTTTTATGGACCATATAGGCATTGGTGGGAGAGAGAACTGACCTAAATCCATTGTATGGATAGTGTTCCCCTGGGAAGACTGATTGCTCGGGAAATCCAGTAGGGAGAATCTATGCAGAGTGGGCTTTCAGAAAAACCAGGGCCTGGAAGGGCGAGGCCAACAGGAAGGCAATGTGGGGGCTAGAGACATGGGTAAAGCTGTCTGTTTCCCAGTGGGGCCTCTGACAAGCCATGAAAGCAGCCATGAAAGGTAAGACAACTTTAGACATCTGCCAGGCCCAGTACTCTTGATGCCATTTTACTTCAAGTAAAAGCTTTCCCCTTCTTCTCACCTCTCCTTTCTCCCATGGCTCCAACTCTAGAAGGATCAGACACAGTTGAGCAGAGGGCAAGTGACTGGGAGAGGAAGAAGAAGCTGATGGCATCCCCTTTACTCCATATTATGGGCCTATCTGTGCCAAGTGCAGCTGGGGTATGGGGGAGAAGGGTTATCTTTAGTGACAGAGACAAGGTCATGAGTTCACCAATTTCTCCTCATGATTCTTCTTCCAGAAGCCTACTTCCCAGTGCCCTGAAGTTAGGTGGGGAAGAGTACGTAATTGGAAGTGCTGTGTGTCATATCCAGACTGAGGCACGGCAAGGCCCATGTGTGATTCTCTGGGCTCTCTCTGTCCCTGCTTCCCAGAACGTGAAGGCATGTGCTAGTAATAGAAACACAAGATCAAATGGACCTGGATCGCTGAGTCACCATGTGGAGGACAGCTGCCTGGAAGAGTCTTCTGACCCTCAGTGGACTCTGAATGAGTGAGAAGTAAAAGTTATGCATTAATCACTGAGATTTTAGGGTTCTTTGTTAGCACAGCATAGACCTATAGTATGCTGATTAATATATCTTTGCATAACAATCAATGTGTTGATTATTGTATCGAACTGAACATTTTAAATTATTGATTTGGGGTGCTATATTGATGGTTTAAATGACTTAAATTCTCTAAGAGTGAGCAGCGAAGTTGGAGTTTTTACCCAGTGTCAAGAAACAGAACAAGCTTCTGAGTATGCTTAAAGGGCAGTGGTGAACAAAAAAAATTTTTCTTTTGAATGCATCTCATGGGTCCTGTTTATTCAACACATTGGTTACAGTTGCAAAGGGAATAATAATCCTTGCTTCATAGAGTTGCTGTAAATTGAAAACAACTTGGCATATGTTAGGTGCTTAGTAAAAGTCAATTTCTTTCTAGGAGAATGACTGGGAAGTATGAAAATGTAGGTAAGAAGGCATGTAGGATGCAGATGAACAGCTTAGCTAGCTTTACTCTGCGGGCCGCGGGCCGAGGCAGGTCTTGCCGCCAGGTCTGTGGGGGGGGGGGGGTCTGGCGCTTTCCA
>CAUYQG010258082.1:0-5000 GCA_963574415.1 Tarsius wallacei
GTCTCTGGATGACAATGCCACTCTCAGGAGGTGGGGGAGGGGAGAGAAACACATAATTTAGTTCATGGGGTTCCGTCTATATTGAAGGAAGACCCATTTCAGCCAGCACTATAGTATTCGGGGCCAGATTTCAACCACCACCCCAGAAAAGTGGGTAGTCACAGGTAAACAAGGTCCACCAAATATATGAAGGCAGGGCTTCTGTGAGGAACAGGCCATGTTGTTCTGAGCGTGTCTGGTAGCACGTGAAGTTTGCTAGGGCCTTACCAAGCTGTGTCCCCGTTAGTGCCTCCACACCCATGATCCAGTCTTCCTACTCAGACTGCAGCTCCTTGTTGCTTTGACCTTCTTGTGTGAATTTCTCATTTTTGATGCATAGATCCTACCCTGGGCCCAACACTCTGCATGTCAGTTTTTTAACCAGGATGAAGACATCTGACTCTTGGGATAGCTTTCCTAGGCCAAACTCTGTGACTTCTCCCTGGAGCACCCTTGTTCCCTATGCACTCTCTGACTTCAAAACTCAGGACTCTCCCCTGGGATGCCCAAAAGCTTTCTCTTCTCTGTTCTCATAGCTCCATAGATGCACCTTGGTTTTTACTCTTATTACTTTTTATTGTAATGACTTGCTTAAGTTACAGTCTATCTCACACACCTTAAGCAAAATGAAAACAGAGAAAATTGGAAGTGCCACTTCTGGATCAGGAAATAGAATATACAACAAGCTACCAATTATAGGTGTTCATTATAGGTTTGTTTAATGAATGATTGAAAACTAGATAGCCTGATCTATGGACTTTATGTATCTTTCAGTTCCCCTGAACTATTCACATAACTCCATATCTAATTGTCCAAACACACAAATTAAAAATGGACTTAAATTAGATCTATCATTTTGGCTAATTTTGGACAATGCTCTTTAAATTGGATATATGAGCATGTTACAGATATAAATTCCAAATTTTGCTGCTTGGCTTGTTACTGATGTTTAATGGAATCTTAGTCATTGTGCTCATTTTGAAATTAACTCAATAGCTGTCTAAGTGGCTATGCAATGTATTTCAATAAACAAATGTTTGTGAAAACTCCATTAGTTGTTTACTGCCTATAAGATGGTTATAGAAGAGTTCATTAATACGTTAATGTCAGATATATATTAGATAATAAAATGAACGCAGTTAAAAATTTTAATTGTTATAAATATCTTCATACTTTTTTGTTCTTAGAAGATAAATAAATGGACTCCTTTTAATGCACAGCAGTGTTACTGAAATCCTAAGGAGGGCTTTCGGGAAACTTGTTTTCATGGTTGAAAAAAATATCATAGAGGTAACATGATCTGCTGGTTTCATAACCCTCTTTAGTTTTCGTAATGTCCCTGTGTCTTCTGTTTATCCCCAATACTACACGGGTGCTGTCCTTGGCAAACGAAGATGGTGTTGTAGGCAATCTAGGAGGAAGGTGTGATGGGTTCTTTGTTTTAGATGAGCTCTGATTCCCACAGAGCGTTTTCTACTTAAAGGCAGATATTAGTGGAATCATAGCTGTTGGTTGTGGCCGTGGTCCAGCATTTTCCATGACAGCTGACTGGAAAACGCTACAATGCGAAATTCGCATTTCCTTCATTGATATTGTCCCCTTGAGATAGATATTTCAGAGTATTCTTAGCAGTCTCTATGAGACTCATAACAGCTTGTGTTTATTCTGCTTTCTATACTCACGATTGGGGCAGTATAAATATATTTCCTGTGGCCTTGCTCAAGTTTGTCCTTTTGTGTAAAAACAATAATAATGATATTTTTCCCAATGGCATTCTTTAAAAAAAATTTTTAAAAAAGTTCTGTAGTTCCACACCTCTTTGCTACCTTAGTTTCTGCTTGTTATTCAAACTTCACATATATCTTGGTTGGAGCAGAAATTACAGATGGAGGATGAGGTATCCTGAAGTGGAAGGACTTACCCAAGGGCAATACCAGCTGTGCGTGTCAGAGCAGAATCTGCAGGCTTTTGGTTCTCAGCCCAGTAATTTTCCCCTAAATCATCTCCAGTTCACACCCTGTTTTGCTTATGTTTGAATTCATAGAACACATGGGCAGAGGCTGAGAAGCTCACATCAGCTCATTCAAAGATTACATCAAATTCAGTTCTTTCCTTCCTTCCACTTTTTTCCTCTAGGTTCTTACTTTCTAAAATAGCTAGCTTGAGCAATGCATTCTGTCTTTTTCCAAGACACATTACTCTTTTGCAAGTGTAAGTTATAAAAATAGTTTTGTTCAGAAAGGGATCAGATACACCTTAGGTAAATGAAGAAACCGAGGTAGAGAATGACTAAGCAATTTGCTCAGGGACACTCATGACTAAGCACAGCTCACTTGGACTTTGGAACTTAATTTATTCCAGAGAAGGGCCAAGTTCCAGACTATGCAACTTACACATGAAAAGGCAACCCAAACAAGACTACTTTCCTGAATTTTAAATAGAAGTCTTAAATTGCTTGCAAGTAAGCACAAAATTCTAAGCTTTACTGCGCAAAATCCTATAATATAGGCATACAGATGGACAAACGGGGGAAAATGATGAAGAGACAATTAAAAGTTCACCTTTTTTTTTTTACAGTGCTATAATTACATTGTAATATGCTCTGTGCATTTTAGGAGATAAAAAATACAAATATTTTTTTACTTGTGTATATGTTTCACCATCAGTATTACTAATACATAATCAAGGTATAATTAAGTATGAATATTCTCTTTTTGTGTGTTTTAAGTGCAATCATAATTTTTTAAATTGCCTAGCTCACCCATGTTTCTTAGAAAAATGTTACCTAAACCCAGATCTGAACAAGAGATCCTAATGGGAGCTTACCTATGCATCTCACATTGCAGTGTTTCCAATATTTTGCTGTGCGGTACATTTGATCGTGACAAGTACAATGGCGTACATTTTACATTCCACAGTTTTCCACTGCCAGTCCCAAACATGGGCAGTCTTCTAACAGGATGGGATACCTGGATGGGACCCTAACGTGTGGCCCAGAGATGAAAATCCCAGCAATTGCTAGAAGGCCAAAGCAGGCAAAAACCAGGAAGTCGATGGTCAGAAACAGCAAAGGTTGGTAAGACCACAGGCTCAGCCAAGGTGAGCAGAGAGGAGTACAGGATGAAAGAAGGGGACCCTCCAACCAAAACAAGTCTGACCTTAGGCCAAACAGTTTTACCCTGCAGCCTTTTCTCCACTCCCTGGCAGGGAAGAGTCCTGTGATCACGGTAGCATGTCCTGGCCCAGCAGGTGTAAACAGGCTTTGAAGCTGGACTGGGTATTTTAACTGCAGCTGCAGGTGAAACCTAACCTAGAGAAGTAAGATTTTAGCAAAACACTTACAACCAATAAATAGAACCAGCCACATACGAGTTTTTCTTTCTAGCTTTCCATAGCCATCGGTCATGTTGTTTTTTTGATTTTTATGTTGAACTCCATGGGCATGTGGGTGTGCTTGTTATGTCTTACAGATCCAAAGGAAAACAACTTTGAATGTATAAGTAAACATTAGAAAGGTAAAAAGTTTCAAGGACTCTTTGACTTGCAAACATTACAACAAGAAGATAAATTACCCCCAAATAGTTGTGTTATTATTTACATACAAAGTAACCTTTGGATTTCCATTGCTAACCCTTGTTACAGTTTGACTTTACATGATCCTGGATTCTCAGCATTGGTTTATAAAACTCATATAATCACAGAAAAAAAAGATTTTAAAATATATAAATATAATAAGTAGTATGAAAAGACAAATATTCCACATTGCATAAAAACATTGCATAAAAACATAACTCAAAGAGGGTGGACTCTTTCAAATGAATGTGAATGGAAATTCTAAGTTTGTACATTTGTGTGTTTCACTTATATATGTTTTCCTCAAAGTAAGGGAAAGATGAAAGATTTTTTTTTTTTAACAACGATCTATCTAGACATTTAAAAGTCTCCGGGTTTAACAGAATTTCATACTTTATTATGGCTTGGGATGAAGTAAATAGATTTATAGGTGAAGCTCCCAAAACAAATCATTCAAGGCAAATCAGAAATGAAAAGATTCTCTATCAAGAATTGTTTTTGCAGAAAGATATGAATGAATTAACACCATAAGCTTGAAATGATAATTTTATGGTAATTATCTTCTACATTTCAGAGTGCGTCAATACTTTTGTGCTTTGGGTATGTGCTCTCGTGTGTGTGTATGTGTGTGCGTGTGTGTGTGTGCCCACACACACGCACGCACATTCATGTGTGTTCAAGTGTGTGTGTGTACACATATAGAGTTTAATTATGGGTCCGCTTTTCATATACAGGCTGGGTTCATCTTAGCAAATCCAAATGAAGAAGTAAACGCCTTTGATATTCCATTTACTAGACAGTGGGTGGCACCATCTTAAGGAGCAGATAATGCAAGGGCACATTTGGCACTATTTTCTTTATTTGGGCTACAAACTCTATCCAAATTGTGAAGGACTTTCCACATTAGTAATTAATAGGGCACCATTATGCTAACTATCATCCAACTTAGGACATCTTAGAGGAAAGATAAGAGATGAATAATTTGAAGTAATTTTCTTGTAATCATGCCAATCACTTGAGCAAAGTAGTTATTAAAGGAAACAGTATTATGATGAATTATAGGACATCTAACACTGAATACCTTTTCTTATCAGCTGCTTATAGTTTCTGAGGCTTTAAAAAGCAAACAAGTAGAAGTCTCTTCCGAATAACCCTCTCCTTACTGTAAATAATAGTTTGTTTAGCAAACCCTGAATTTTAATGAGGCTTGAAAGACAGACTTTACCTTATTTCTGCTCATCTCCTTGAAAAGAGCTGAAGTTTGTCAGCTTTCCCTTCCCTTAAAAGGTAGATATAACAAGCACGAGTCACCTTTGATGACAAGGGATTCTTCCAGTTCAGATTTGCTGAAGTGATTAGACATTATTTATCTAATTAAATGTTCAAAA
>CAUYQG010258082.1:10000-14187 GCA_963574415.1 Tarsius wallacei
TGAACTAAGTGTCTTCCCAGAGAAAAGTCAAAGAGGCTCTTAGTCTTTATTTCACAGTATTATGTAACATTTAAGCTTTTAATTTATTTTAATCAAGGTTCGTAGGATATAGAAATTGCTAGACCAAGCCCCTCCAAATCCTACACATGTTTTTAGATTCTATCTGTTTTCTCACACAAATTTTTGATACGCTCATACATATACTAGAAATCACAATTATTTTAATGTGGCAGAGTTGGAACCAGGAAACTGCATATATTTTCATCAACTAGACTGTCACAGATTCATTAGTATCTGCTGATAATATTACTTAAGACATTTTGAAAAACGTATTTCACCCCGAAAGGGCTTGCCTGAAACATACACGGCAGCAAAATCACTGGAGTCCAGGGTTTTTGTCACACACACACACACAGAGCACAGATTTTTTTGATTATGTAGATTTCTTTTCCTACTGCAGTTTCATATGCAAAGCATGCAACAGCCACATCCATGCTATCTCCTAAAGCAGTCGTTCTGAAACCCAATCTGGGGACAGTGCAGACTAAATAAAATTTCATTTTGATTTGGCCTCCCGCTGCGAACGGGACTGCTTTGTCTCAGCCGACAGAACCAGCAAGCCAGAAAGGTATGTCCTGTTTTGCATGGCTGACGGTGTGTCTAGAGGCTCACAATCAGGCCGCCCTGCTCCCGGCTCCTCCACTTCCCTGCTTGTCTTTCTCTTCCCTTTCCTTTGCTCCGGAGCTGCCTGCCTTCTACCTGCAGGGCACAGCCGTGGCAAGCCCGCACCGGTTGTTTACTTTGGCATTTGTTTAATAGCTTGCATGGTGGCTGTGTGCGTTTTTTTTTTCCCCACTGTCTTTGTTGTTGTTGGTGTTGTTTTTTTTGTTGTTGCTGCTGTTTCTATTTTGGTTTTTGTTTTGTTTTGCTTTCCTCGCCCACATTGGCTTTCCCTGTTTCTCAAGGTGTTGAATACTAAAACACCGACTGAAAGGAAAATTGTGTAAGTGCTGCTGCTCGGATGCTCCAGAGATTTTACTGGAAGATTTGTCATGCTGATTTTATTGTAAATTTGAAGACGCATTTAACGGCTTTGAAGGACTTTAGCTTTCATGGCCCTTTTGAGCCGCTTTGGCAGAAAAGCGATCGCCCATTTTAGAGAAGGGGGGAAATAGAAAATAAAGACTCCCTTCCAATGGGAATGAACTGTTTGCCGCCTTGGTGTGTTTTATAAAATGCATTGTCTTTGCCTGAAGAGTGGCTGACTGTGGGTGTGTTTTAAACAATGACCTTCATTTGGAGTCATCTCATGAGAGGCTGGGCTGTGTCCAAGGCGCTCCTTATGCTTGTCCCACCTTTAGGAGAATTTACTGGCAATCGGGGACCACCTGATGTGATGTCCTCAGAAGAAGCTTTGGCTAAGATGGTGAAGCAGCAGGGCACTGACGCCGGTGGGGACTCAGTTTCCAAGCCCAAATTTCTCCTTGGAACTGTCACCACCCTTGACCACTTCATGCTGTGCCATAGGGGAGAGAGGTGTTTTCCTGGCTCACATATTGGCGTATCATTAATCTAAGTGAAATTACAGCAAACTGGTGAAAATGGATATAGAGTAAATAATAAACAAATTCCTTAAGAGGAGAGCAGGGAGTAACTTTACTCTGACCCTGGGGTTTGTGCATAAGTAATTCCTCATAGGATATAGAATAGCAGATGAAAAATACTAATTAGTTTCACAGGGATCTCACCCACCCACCCAGAAACAAAATAAGCCACACCACCTATCCCTGTAGAGGGTCAAAAATTAACTTTGACCCATCGTGTCGCAGCCATTTCAGAATTTTGAGGATTTTGAGGAGAGAGGTCCTCCTGGGGAACTTCCCAGTGCCACCGCCGAAATTCAATGGGTGAAGTCTCTGCCATCATAACACGTTATCCTTTTACCTCAGCATCTCTGAGTTCACTATTTTGCACCCGTTAGCCAAATGCTTTGAGAGAGGAGATTCGTCAAAAGCTTTTGTAATTTATTGGCGGGTTCCCTACTTATTACATACAGCAGAGTGGAGAGCAAAATGAAGGTCAGTTCAAGAAGACGTTGAAGAAACAGTAGAGTGAGAGCAGAACAACATGCCATTGGGTGAAGATGACACCGCCTCACCTGAGGAAGAGGAAATGGCAGTGTGGGCCATGATTGATTTCTAGGATTGTCCAATAGTGAGTTTTCTGACTGTAGCCTTCCAATCAGAGCCACTTGCTTATTTCATAGCTGTTGATGATAGTGAAAAGCCCAAATTTGTTCTTTGTTCAATTTATAAGTGCTCTTTTAGGGGCCACTTACTGGAATTGTAGTGACTTCTTTTGGTAACTAAGTGAATGTTTTAAGAAGTAAATTCTGTTGTCTTCCTATATAAGCTTTCTTAAATACAATTATTTAGCAAGAATCAAGCCTTTTTTGAAAATTAGAAGGCAAGCACTGGTTTTGGAACACAAGATACTCAAAGATATATTTATCTATAAAAAATATAGGCATGTACGCCTTATCTGTGTGCATGTGTATAAATATAAGCATCTACACATAATATCCACATGTAAAGAGACAGACTGAACCAATGATGCTGTTAAAATAATCGCAAAGCTTATTCTGAGGATAAAACCCAACAAATACATCTCGCAGACAAAATTCTAACCTGTAGTTTGATTTATTATATACATGCAATAGCAACAAACATTAACATTAAGCAATCTAATATTTATATTAATTGATGGGTTCATCTTGGACTCCACCTGCAGGAGGCAAATTATTATGATAGGATTTAACCAGTCATGTGATCTGGGGAGAAGGATCTCAATGCCTTAGGTTCCTACATCGCTGTCTTTTGGTGTCTGCCATGCCTGATGCATACAGCTCTCCAGCTTTTAGCACGTGTTCTGTACACAATAGGTCAGTGTGGCCACAAGCTCTGCTCATAATAATTTCATAGAAATATTGAAGACAGCATCTGTCATGGCGGCTCTTGGCATGTGCGTTTAGTTTCTAAACATTTTGTTTGCTAATGTGAGGATGATAATCTGACCTTATATATTTCATTCGCTGGGTCCCCCTTCAAGTAAGAGAAAGAACACTAACTGGAATTAAATGTAAACTGTGGCCAAAGGCAGATAATTCAGTTTACTGATTTCCATTCTTCAATCTTGGAAACTGAAGAGGCTCAAGAATTCTATGTTGAGAGAACAAATGAGTGAGGGAATGTCGCTGATTATTCACATGGAAGAAGATCTGGTGGCACTTGAACTAGGAGGAACCCGTCTCCACACTACCTAGTGCTCAGTACTCATGGGAAAATGAAAAGGATTTGAAAAACATTCATTCTCACCCTCGGGACCACAGAGACTTCCCAAGCCTGTGGACCCAGTAAAAAAATGTGTGTGCATTTTCCAAAGGAAATAAGCTACATGATGTCCACAACCCTGACTAAATAGAACCACCAAATGCTGAGGACCCAAAAGTTCTAAGAAGGTCTGATCCAGGCAGAGAAGAGTCAAGGTGCCAGACCAAGGAGAGTCATAATATTCTCTGGGAAGTTCAGTACAAAAATCAAAAGGGACTCTATTGATTTACACTCTCTAACTACTTCCTGGTTTCAAAGAAAGCATAAAATATAAAAATGAAGGCGACACAGCATTAAAAAAACTATACAGAAAGTTCATTTTCCACTTATGTAAGCAAGGTAATTTAAAGGCAGAAACAATAAAAAGAATACTAGTCAGAGTCCAGGCACTGAACTCTGGTGAGGTACCACCAATAACGTATCTCAACTTTGAGTTACTTCTCAAAGTATGACGCTGGAATTGGATTACAACTGGTTATATTGTTTTAATACGAATAGGCTTGATAGGAAGGTTATTTCTTGTACCCAGTTTAATCTGAACAAAATACTCTGCTATTTAGATGTATGTGGTAATAGTATATATATATTTAAAGATGGAGGGTACAATTCAGGGTTATGTATACAAATGATCATTGTACAAATAAAGTGTGGGCCTCTCTTTGGTCCCCATTTCACCTGGTTTGAGATCAGGTACCCCTACTGATGAAGTGTGTCCCTCCCCTGGCAGTTTCCCACTACATGGTTATTGTTAAAGAAAGGTGATGTCCTTCACCTCAAGAGTGCGGCACTCTAAAAAAC
>CAUYQG010258086.1:0-33949 GCA_963574415.1 Tarsius wallacei
GATAACAATTCAACAACCCTGCCTGGTAATTCCATCCAGTAATTCATTCATTCATTCATCAACTAGTAGTTCAAGACTTACCAAATTTGTTGTTGTTGTTGTTGTTGTTGTTGTTTGAGTTGGAGTCTCACTCTGTCACCCTGACTGGAGTGCAGTGGCCGCTCCTGGCCACTGCAGCCTCGACCTGCTGGGCTCCAGCGATCCTTCCGCCTCAGCCTTCCAAGTAGCTGGAACTACAGGCGCGCGCTACCATGCCCAGCTAATTTTTTGAATTATTGTAGAGATGGGGTCTCGCCAAGTTGCCCAGGCGGGTCTCGAACCCGTGGGCTCAAGCAATCCACTCACCTCAGCCTCCCAAAGCGCGGGATTACAGGCTGAGCCACCGAGCCCGGCTAGGACTTTCCAAATTTAAACCACTATGATTAGCTGGATTTCTCTGTTATGCTCTACTAACTTCCTCTTTGTGGTATGATATCAACATACTTATGAATGGATGTAGGAGACTGGAGTTAATGTCCTTCTATCAAGCTATATATTACTTTTCCTATTTGTCCCATTAGTTCCATTTTTCTTTTTGTCTTCATTTTTGCCTTCTTTTGGAAGGCAACTGAATGTTATCATTGTTTTATTTCTATTGGCTCATTAAGTATATATTCTTTTACTACCTACTTAATAATTATCTGCTTCCTAAGCGATTATGACGTGTATCTTTGACTAATAACTGTACTTTTTCCTCTTCCAGGCCAATACAAGGATTTTAGAACTCCTAAGTCTCATTTATTCACTTCTTACTCTTTCATTATTGTTGTCATGGATTTTAATTTTCTCTATATACTTATGACTCTTATGAGAATATTATTTCTTTATGAGCTGATATTCATTTAGATTTATTTAGGGACTTATCATTTTCTTGCTTTTTTGTCTCCCTGCACCTCAGTGCTACTATCTTGCATCATTTTACTTCACCTAAGGAACACTCTTTTGTTGGTAATGAATTTTGTCAACTTTTTTTTTCCCTGAAAATTTATTAAATTTGCAAGCTATTTGTGAGTTTGCCTTACTGGATATCAAGACATATTATCAAACTATAAATTAAAGAAATGTGTTTTGGACAGGGATAGATAAAATTAAGATGAAACAGAATAGGGATCTTATAATGAATGGAGCTAGAATTCTTTGCCACTATGTCAATTAGGCTAGCAGTGAAGTAGGGATGGAGAATATTTGCCAGATGTATCAAGAGAGTTAAAAACATTCATTCTTTAATGCATCCTCCAAGCATTGATTTTACCACCATTTTACTGGTCCTCACTCCCTTCATGTCCTCTCCTCTTTCTTAACCTAGTCTGCAAACATCCACAACCCCTTGCCCTCTCTTTTTATCAGGCTAGTTTTTGTTTGTTTGTTTGTTTGTTGTTGTTTAACTCAAAGTAGCATAGTCTCTTAGGGATTGGATGTCTGGTATCAGGTTTGCTTTGTAAAACCACAGCCCTGGCTGGTTCAAGTCATCCAATTACTGTGAGCTTACCCCATTCAGAGCATGTCTGTTGAAAAATGCAAAGCCATCTGACTAATCTCACTATGAACCTAAATGGCCCTATACTATATATTTAATGTACTTATTATATTTATTATTTATTGTCCATGCCTATTCTGTGGAATGAAAGATTTATAAGAACAAGGTTGGTTTTTTTCCCCCGTTGGAGTATCCCAACATCTGCTGCCCAATGGTCATGTTTCCTTCTCTCACCCACTTTCCTAATAATGCTTCCATACCTTCTGTCTCCCCAAACTTCTGTAATTTTATCCTTGCCTTCACCTTCAGGTGAATTACTGTGTTTCTTATTTCACTGATAAAATTGAAGTGTTTAGAGGGCACTGCTGTAATCGCTAATGGTGACATTTGCCCATTTACCAGCTTCTGTACCCAACACTCTGCCTTCCCACCTGTTTCTATAAATGAAATATTCATGCTCCTATTTGCAGTTAGTCTGTACTTTTGTCCTGTGAATTACATCCCTCTCATGTTCACAGAGAACCATCCCCTTTCTCTGTCCTGCATCACCCATTTCTCCATCCCTGCTGGATGATTCCTCTTAGCCTATGTACATGCTGTTACTTCTTCCATCTTGGAAAAAAAAAAATCTCTCGACTCCTGCAAGCTACTCCTTCCCTTTGCAGCTAAACTTCTTGAAAGAGTTATGTTACTTTCTTCTTTTTTTGTCCTCCTGTTCTCTCCTAAACCCACTCCAAACAGGAGTTTGACCCTTTCACACTATCGAAACTGCTCTTGTTAGGGTCACTGATAACCTCAACCTTGCTAAGTCTAAAGATCAATTCCTTGTCCTCATCTTACTGATAAATTCAACCATTTGACAAGTTCATCACTCTCTCTTCCTGAATACATTTTCTTCACTTGGATTCCAGGACAACACACATTTCTTGGATTTTTCTGTGCATTCCTGGCCACTTTTTCTCAGTCTCCTTTGATGTCTTTCCTCTTTTTTCAACTTCTTAACTAACAGTGGAGTACTCCAGGCTCACTCCTTGGACTTCTCTGTCTACTCTCACTCTATCATTTCGGCCTGTCTCACAGCTTTAAATACTACCTAGATCCAGCAATTTCTAAGTTTGTGTTTCTAACATAGACGTCACTCCTGAATTCCTGACTCGTAAACACAAGTGCCTCACTGACATCCCTATGTGGATGTTTCATAGATACCTTAAACTTAGTATGCCTGAACTCAACTCCTGATCTTTTCCCCATGCCAGCCCTTCCAGCAGGCTCCTCCTTGTCAGTTGGCAGCTCCAGACTTCCAGTTGTCAACAAAAATGTTGGAGGCATCCTGCATTCCTCTCTTTCTTCCACACGCCATAACGTGTGTTATTCTCAAAAGAAGTCCAGAGTCTGACTATTTCTCTACACCTCCATTTCTTCCACCATCATGTAAGCCACAATAGTCTCTTACCTGAATTACTACAACAGCTTAACTGTCTCTCTCCTTCTGTCTTTGCCCCCTCTTCTGCCTTTGTCCATTCTCCAAATGGCAGAGTGATTCTTTAGAAATGTGAGTCCTGTCACATCTCTTCTCTCTTCACAATTCTACAGTGGCTCCCATTTTACTCAGAATGATGACCTGCAATGGTGTACTATCTCCAAGAGCTCTCTGATCACATTTTCTTTTTCTTTTCTCTTTGCCTAACTCTACCCAGCCATACTGGTCTCTTAGATATTCCTCAAACAAGAGAGGCAGCATTTCATCTCTGGGTGTTTGTGCTAATTATTCTCTCTGTCCAAAATTCTCTTCCCCCAAATAGTTACATGGATAACACTCTCACTCCTATAAGCCTATTCTCAGTTATATTTTTGATGAGATCAATCCTGACCTCCCCCTTAAAAGTTTCATCCTGTACCTTTATAATTCTTAGTTCCTCTTACTCTGCTTTGACTTTTTCCCCACAGAATTTATCACCTTTTAGTATACTATATAATTTATGAATTTATTATGATTGTTGTGTTTCATCACCTTGGTAGCATGGGCAACCCACAAGAGTAAAGTTTTTTTTGTTTGTTTGCTTTCAATTCACTCGGATATCCAACAATTGCTGCCACACTTACCATGGGTCAGGCCCTGTGCTAGGGTTTTAGGGTTTAAAGAAGCATATAAAGGACATAAACAAGTCCTGGCTCAGATTTGTGTAGTGTTTTATCAAGTTACAGAGCCCATCACACATATATATCATCTCATTTGAGTCTCAAAATAAGAAGCCTGTTTAAGGTAAGTAAATGAGGAGATATTATTCTCAGTTCGGGGGAGGGGAGGAAACCGAGACTTCAAAAGAGCAAATTTTACAAAGCTAGTGTACAATGGATTTGAGACTTCAACTCTGGTTGTGTGGCCCCAGCTGTCTCTGGGGAAGACTACTGCCACAGAGACCAAGCCTATCTGTACGTCTTGTCCCAATGTCACTAGAGGGCTCATTAAATGTGTACTGAATAGATCAAGATTTTTGAACTATACCATGAAATACTTAGATTGCAAAAAAAGGGTCTCCTATAAGTAAGAATCAGCAGAGAAGAACAAACTCCATCTACCAAATACTTAAAAACTATATTTAAATATAAGTTAATCAGCAACAGCTTTCCCTAAAGAGGGTAGTAATGTACTCAGTTCTCTGTACAGTTGACTTTTATCTTGATGATAATATGCTTTGTGATCTCCCCGCAACCCCCCCCCACTATATTGTATTTGTGACTATCTAACAGTTCCCTAATTTTTTTGTCTGCAGATAAACAGTGGGATGCTATTTTTGACTATCGCGTTTGTACATGGCCACACTTAACTACTCCAATCACTTCCAAACTTTCTGCCACCAATCGTTTGACCTCTGCCTAAATCTTCTGTCTTCTCAGAGTTTATAGATCTTAATTTCTCATGTCTTCACTTCCTTCAAACCATTTTACGTTTTACACTTCTCCCAAGATTATTTTTTAAAATCTTCTTACTGCTTGAAATACAAAACAACAAAAATCTTTCTCTACTTTTGACTTTTAGACTCCCAAAAAATCATTTCAATTTGGTTTCATTCTTCTTTTGTTCATTTTAATATTCATCTAATTTGACCCATCACATTCAAAGACATTCATGAAGATGTTGAAGATGAGGGTAGTACTGATTCAGCCTTCTTTCCAGTAAACTCTTCCTTATACCTTTATAAGGCAGAGTGGACTTGCAAAGGTACCATGACAAAACTTAGAGAAGAGTTGAACAAATTTGCTATTAATCACAATGTCATATCATTTCTGCCAGCATGGATTAATAGCACATTGAGAGTTACAAGCTCTTATTGCCTAAAGGAATTTGTGTGCTCTGTGAGAGTCATGGGAACTGTTGGATGGACAGGGAGGACTTCAGGGTGCCAAGGTCAGAGATGAAAGGATAAGCAAAAGAAAGGGTCTTTATACTTAAGGTTATTTATGTTAATTCATTTTTACATTTATTATAAGCCATACCTTCTCAAAATATTTTACTTTGCTTTGCCATATGTTAAGATATTTGCTAATGCCATGTCCATGTATCTATAAACATATAACAAAAAAGAACAATAACACCAGGTCTGCATTTGATATTAGTTCTTCGTTATTCATAACATGTAGCTCCTGAATTATTCACAGTGCTAAAATTGTGGCATCCTAAGAGTTCTTCATTCCCTTTAAAGGGTATTGTGAAGTGTTCAGAAATCTACCAAAGCAAAATTAATTTAGAGTTGCAATATCATCTGTGGATCAATTTTGGAACTCTACTGTCAGGTGGAATTTATAATTCTCATCCTATTCTTTTTACTGTATGATTTCTAAATTTAAACTTCTTATTTTGAGATAATTATAGATTCACATGTAGTTGTAAGAATAATACATGGAGACACCCCTATGCCTTTTACTCAGTTTTCTCAATAATAGTATATTGTAAAACTACAATGAAATACTACAACCAGGATATTGACATTGATATAGTCAAGATTCAGAATATTTCTAGCACCATAAGCACCCCTTATGTTTCTCTTTAATAGCCATACTCACTTCCTTGTCATTCCTACCCTCTCCTTAACTTGAGGCAACCACAAATCTGTTCTCTATTTCTATAATTTTGTCATTTCAAGAATTTTTAAAAATGAATAAACGGTTGCATACGATATTTAACCATTTGAGATTGATCAATTTCTCTCAGCATCATTATCTGGCAATTCATCCAGGTTGTCATGTGTTGCTGAGTTGTATTACATGGTATGGAGGCACTATGGTTTGTTGAATCATTCACCCTGTTGAAGGTTATTTGGATTGTTTCCAATTTGGCCTACTGTGAATAAAACTGCTATGAGCATTTCTGTATAGGTTTTTGTGCAAAGTTAAAGTCTTTAGTTCTCTGAGATAAATGCTCAAAAATACAATCTCTGAGTATTATGTTAGTTGGATGTTTTATGAGAGTCAGAGTGCTTTCCAGCATTGCTATGACATTTTACATCCCCCATTTTAAATCAGCAATGTATGAGTGATCCAGTTTCCCTGCGTCCTCACCAGCGTGTGGTATTGTCCTTACTCTTGATCTTAGCCATTCTGATAGATGTATGAGTATGGTGATACCTTACTGTGGTTTTAGTTTTCATTTCTCCCAGTGGCTAATGATGTTGAAGACCTTTTCATGTGCATTTTTGCCATCTGTACATTTTCTTTGGTAAAATGTCTTTTCATATCTCTTATTCATTTTCTAATTAGAGGTTTTTAACATTTTTGAATCTCAGAGATACTTATATAGTCTAGGTACTATTCCTTTGTCAGATATGTGGTTTGCAAATATTTTCTCCCACTTTGTAGCTTGTCTATCGTTAAGAGAGTTTTGCAGAGCCAAATTTTTTAATTTTGGTGAAGTACAATTTATCAGTTTTTTAAAGTCAATAACTTTTATTATCATTCATGCATTTTATTAAAAAAATAAATGTATCAAAGGGTTAGGAATGTATGAGAAAAAAATCCTGGTTTGTACACGTTGCTCCATCTCTATCTGGGATCAGGGTCTCCAGTCACAGCAGCTGCACTTGTCTGATGCCCCTTTGCAGATAGATGCAGCCCTGGGCACACTTGGCACAGCCCATGGGGCAGCAGGAGCAACAACTCTTCTTGCAGGACGTGCATTTGCACTCTTTACGCTTGCAGGAGCCAGCGCAGGCACAGGAGTCACCAGCAAGGCAGGAGCAGTTGGGGTCCATGTCAAACCTAACAGAGACTGAACTGGAGTTCCAGGCGAGGTGGAGGAGGCAGCAGGATTCCTGGTAAGCTGGTATCAGGTTTTTTTTCAAGGCTCATGCTTTGGCATCAGGTCTGTGTACACTTTTTCTAGCTCAAGATCCCTACGATTTTTCTCAAGGTTTTGTAATATTATGTTTACATTTAAGTCCATGAAAAGATAAGGGTTGTCATAGCAGGACTGAGATTGCTATCCTTAGAAAGGCCTGCTTGCAAAATTTTCCCTCATCTAATGTCTGTGAACTTGGATTTTAGAAGATTTCCCACCAGCCTAATTAATGAGAATGACTGTGCCTAATTTGCTTGTGCAAAAAAAAAAAAAAAAGCTTATTTTGAATATTTGCTTTTCTTCTGAGAGTTTAGAATTTTAGTGCATTCTAGGCAGAGGGTGCCTACATAATCAAACCCAATAAAAAAATCTGAGCATGGAGTCTCTAATGAGCTTTCCTGGTAGACAGCATTTCACACATGTTATCATAACTTGTTGGGAGAAGAAAGAATTTCCTGTGTGACTTCAATGGCAGGGGACTCTTGGAAATTTGAGCCTTCCTTCCTCCAGACTTTACCTTACATGTTTTTCTTTTCCCTTTGCTGATTTTTAAAAATTCTTTGCTGGCCGGGCTCGGTGGCTCAGCCTGTAATCCCGCGCCTTGGGAGACTGAGTTGAGTGGATTGCCTGAGCCTGTGGGTTTGAGACCCACCTGGGCAACTTGGTGAGACTTCATCTCTACAATAAATCAAAAAATTAGCCAGGTGTGGTAGCGCGCGCCTGTAATTCCAGCTACCTGGAAGGATGAGGCGGAAGGATCGCCAGAGCTCAACAGGTCGAGGCTGTGGTGGCCGGGAGCGGCCACTGTACTCCAGTCTGGGTGACAGAGTGAGACTCCAACTCAAAAAATAAATAAATAAAAATAAAATGAAATAAAAATAAAAATTATTTGCTGTAATAAAGCATAGCCAATCATATGACCATACGCTGAGTGCTGTGAATCCCCCTAGAGGATCTTTGAAGATGGGGTTGGTCTTGGAAACCCCTGACCAAAATATGATCCATTTTGAGTTATTTTCAATGTAAGATGTGAGAATTAAATATTTAAATAAGGTCCAGAATCTCATAATCTAATACTCCAAATGTCCAAATTCCAATTAAGTATTACTCATTATACCAAGAATGAGGAAGATCTCAAATGAATTTTTAAAAATCAACTAGAAGGGCCAAGTACAGTGGCTCAAGCCTATAATCCCAGCACTTTGGGAGTCTGAGGTGGAGGATTGCTTGAGAACAGGAGCTCAAGATCAGCCTGGGCAACATAACAATACATTGTCTCTACAAAAAATAAAAAAACTAGCCAGGCATGGTGGCACGTTCCTATAGTCCCAGTTACTTGAGAGGCTGAGGCAGGAGGATTGCCTGAGCCCAGAAGGTCAAAGCTATGGTAAGCTGTGATTGTGCCACTGCACTCCAGTCTAGGTGACAGTGAGACCTCAATTAAAAAAAAAGTTAGCTAATAGGTACCAACACCAAAATGACAGAAATGTTAGAACATCTGGCAAATATTTAAAAGCAGTCATTGTAAAAATGTATCATGAGCAATTATGAACATGCTCAAAAACAAAGGAGAAACATAGAAAGTTCAGCAAATAAATAGAAGTTATAAAGGAGGGCCAAATGGAAATTTTAGAGGTGAAAAATGTAATAACTGAAATAAACAATGGATGAGCTCAACAGCAGATTGAAAGGTAGAAAAATAGAAATTGTCCAATCTGAACAACAGTGAGAAAATACACTGGAAAAAATAACAAAGCCTCAGCGTCTGCTGAACTATAACAAAAGATCTAATTCTAGTATCATTAGTTTCACAATGAGAGAAGAAAGAGGGTGGAGGTGAAAAAGTATTTGAAAAATTATGGCTAAAATTTCCCAACTTTGGCAAAATAAATAAACCTTCATATTCAAGATGTGTGAATTCCAAAGGGAATAAACCTAAAGAAATCTACGTCACAAAATAGCTTTAAACATGTGAAAGCACATTACTATGGGAAACATGATTTGAATGACAATAGATTCCATGGAAGCCAGATGGAAAAGGCAGAACATGTTTCAAAAATTGGAAGAAAAGGACTGTCAACCAGCATCCTATATCCAGTGAAATCATTCTTTAGGAGTGAAAACGAAGGGAAAATGAAGATATTCTCAAGTGAAAGAAAACTTAGCAAACTTGTCCCCAGCAGACCTACCCTAAAAGAATGGCTAAAAGAAATTCTCTAAACACAAAGGGAATGATAAAAGAAGGAAACTTGATCTCAGGAAGAATAAACATGGTAAAAACAAATTGGAAAAAATAATAAACTTTCCTTCTCCTTTTGAGTCTTCACATTATTTTTGATAATTTAGAAGATAATTTGAAGAAAAAATTATAATACTGTTTGGCATAGTTCTAAATATGTGATAAGGAAATATATAAGAATCACATTATAAATGGAAAATGGTAAATGAATGTAAGGGAGATAAAATTTTTACACATCACTTAAATAGGTAAAATGATGATAACAGTAAACTGTGATAAGTTGTTTATGTGTAATGTAATACTCAAAGAATCACTAAAAAAGCTACACAAATAGATATAGTCATAAACACTACAGATAAATAAAAAAAATTTTTTTAAAACACTTCTCCATCAGGGAAAGGGATGTACTGCCTCATTATGGCAGGTGGGGGTAGAAGTTCAGGTCTCCCACTTGGCACCCGTTGACACCTCATTTGGAGGATGCTTGCTGTTGCAAAAGCAGCAGTTTCCCATTAGCCTCTGTTGATGCCTGTCTGGCTGAAAAGAGTAGAGTGCACTGTTACTGCCCATAGGGTTGGGGAGATGACCTTGGCACCACAGAAAGGTGGCCAAAGTCCTAAGTCTCCAGCAGGCCTTCTCTTACACTACCCCCAGAAAGAAGGAGGAGAGGTGCCTCATTCCTCCCAGGCAGTGATGAAAGGTCTGCTTCCTACTTGGCCTTGTCTGCTACCACTGTGATGGGCAACAGACAGTGAGACTGAGGCTGTTATAGCTTGGCAAGTGTAGCAGTTGCGGCTGCCCATGTGATGTTTCCTGGAATAAGTCTGGGTGGTGCCACACTTTTTTCTATGATATTTGGCTAGAAGAGAGTGACTATTGTCTAAACGTGCTCTGTCTAGCTAGGATGCCTCTTTTCTGGTCCTTTGGCTAGAAAGAGCAGACCTTTTTTTCTGTGTTCAATAGCATTGCATTTTCAGCTTTAAGTCTGGGATAGATGAGGCAAACAGACAAACCAACCAGAAGCTCACCACCATGTGTTGTTTCTTGGATCCCAAGATCCTTAGCTGGTCTGCCTTACTTTCTCCACTTTTCAGAGTTTTATGTTTGTTTTATATATGATGTTAAGTGTTTTTAATTGTACTTAGCAGGACAAATAGAAAAAAGTACATATAATTATTCCCTCTACTATTCCCTGAAGTTGCTGCCTGATTTTTAAAATCTATTTTTATCAACTAGAGTGTGGAGGCAAAGGAAAAAGTTTCTAAAATCAAATTAGCCAACTATTAGATCAGTTCATCAATAGAAGAGTCGTGAAGTATCAGATAAGGAGATTTCTCAGAGCTATCTCCTCATTTCCCTCCTCCTCACTCTCTTCTTTCTCAGTGTCATCCAGTCTATATTGGCTAGTTATAAAAATCTGCAATTTTTCTGCATAAGACATGAGGATGGGTGGACATTGTCTCAATATGGCCTCAAGCTTACTCCACAATAAAACATGAAATCGGAATCCAGTAATTATAGGCCTCTCCACAGCAGAATAAAAAGGTAATGTTAACAAATGAGGAAATGAGCTTATTCATATACCCATATATTATATACTAATTATATTTATTTCATGTGTTATGTTACATTATATTATACTGCATTAATTTTGCCTATTTTTTGCATTTTTTCTCTCCCATTCGACTGTGAGCTCCTTCAGGGAAGGGAATGAACCAAACATATTATCTGGAATATTGCAGGCACTTGAGAAATGCTCGTCTTTCCCTTCTTGCCCACTCCTTTTCCCACCCCCAGCTAGTTCAGAAATTGGAGTAGAAAGACCAGAGGAGAAACTGCATCTATAACTAATCAAGTCTTGAAGAAGACCTCTGAATAAATCACCAGGTAAGTCTCCATCAATACGTCACACTGGATCTTGCAGGAAGTGCTGGCCACTTTCCAACCCACCCCACACCTCTCTGGAGATTCTGATATGTGCAGACACCAGTGAATTAGAAGAAATGGGTTGTAGTACCCTTTCACTTTCCTCTCTTGGAGTTATTATCAATTTTGTCACTATTCATTCATTTGCTCAAGAAATATTTATGGAAGAGAGAAGGACGAAGTCATACCTACAGCAAGGTTTCCCAAGCTGTGACCTGAGGAATACCAACAGGTACTTAGTGATAACAAGGGTTCCACTGAGAAATGATGCTTCCTACACTCTCTTGCAGGGGCTCATGATGCACATTAAAAGATTCTGAGAAGTTCTATAGTGAGAAATTAATTTAACTTTCTTTCCCAGTGTCTCCTCTTTCTCTCTCCCCCAAATACCCATTGAAAACACAATATTCATATTCTCTCTAACCTTACACATGAAGCTACTCTTAAAGGAAGTAATCCTCCAATTCCAAGAGTAGGGAAACAAGGTCAAAGACAGTTGGGGATAAAGACTGGAGACTGGAAGAAAAAAGATGTGATCTTAATTTGACTGAGGCAAAAAGCAGATAAGACTATGATAGTGTATGTAAGAGGTCTGATACATTAGAGGCTAAAAACTAGATAGAAATTTAGACTTACAGAGCATATTGAGAAGGTTTTGAGAAAGTGATTGTTCAAGAATGGTGGATTCCTTGTGCAATAATTTGAACCATCATGTATCAGTCAGGGTCTCAGCATGAAAGACATAGCACATTCAATTTAGAATATTTGGGGAGGATTTAATGAAGGAACTATTTACAAATATATGGGCAGAGCATATGGTATAGTAGAGTATAGGGTATATACAATAATGGGGAGCAAAGCGTATAGAGGGGAAGAGCATTGCCTCCCCTAGAGCAGCATAGGTGAGGGAGGGGAGAAGTTACCAGAAGCCTTATTGAGTATAATGTAGAAAGAACTGTCAGAAAGGCAGTGATCTGTCTCCAGGGCTCCCCTTCAGCTGAACTCACAGAAGTCAACCTCCTGGAGCAGAGAGCAGTGTAGAGAAGGGAGTGGAGAATAGGGAAAAGGAACATGTCTGGCATATGTCTCAAGCTAAAGAATCCAGCAAAAAATATTTTAACCCTACAGTTTCCTGATTAGCTGTGTCTGCTCATGATTCATGCAACATTCTGAAAGCCGGCACTTACTGTGGTGAGACGTGTTAAGCACAGTGAAGACAGAAAGACAGTAGGAGAGAGACCAGCCCTCAGGTATGCAAGATAGCTATATACAGAGTGAAAAATAAGCAAATAATTGAAATATAGAGTGAAACATAAGGAGAGTTAAGAGAACTTTTTTTTTTTTTGAGTTGGAGTCTCACTCTGTCACCCAGGCTGTAGTGCAGTGGCACACTCACGACCACCCTAGTGTCCGCCTGCTGGGTGCCAGCGATCCTTCTGCCTCAGCCTTCCAAGTAGCCGGGACTAAAGGCTCATGCTACCACACCTGGCTAATTTTTTATTTATTGTAGAGATGAGGTCTCACCAAGTTGCCCACACTGGTCTCGAACCCACAGGCTCAGGCAATCCACCCGCATCGGCCTCCCAAAGTGCTGGAATTACAGGCTGAGCCACCAAGCCCAGCCAAGGGAACTTTTACAGTTATCTCGTGACCTTAGCCTTTCTGGTATAGATGCAAATGCCAGTAATATAAAATGTATTAGCATTTGACTTCATCTATTAGTGAACAAATTAAATTTCATCATTACTAACCAGAAATAACTCATAACCCAAATTTCAGCTACTCAAAATATTTGCTTTCAGAATTGAAGTATATGCAAAAGACTAATTCATAAATACTAATTTTTGAAATATCAATATTTTGTATTTTACCTCTGACACTTTTTAAGCACTCTTTTAAGTATTTATTCTCATAGAGGAAATTGTTCTTGACCTGGGCTCCCTGGCCCCAAAGAACTTTGTACCATTTTTTAGTTAAAAGAGGTACAATATTGTGGCCTTAGGGTTTTCCAAATAATTCAGGTAGTCTCAGCCATACCTTGGTTGGACCTGGCACTTTCCCAAAACAACACGGAAAATCCATGGATAAATCCTGTCTGACTCATCTATTTAAACTTTGAAGAATGGGAAAAATAGTGTCATTGCCCGTACTGATAGAGAGTTTTTGCGTAAGAGAGAGTTGAAGAGGAACAATGAACTCTTTTGGAAAGGAAAAAATTGCCATATTCAAATCCTGGAGAAAGAAAGCCTCAACTGCAAACTGGTTTGAATATAGAACTACAATACTAGAGTTTCGACCTTGATAATACTGCTTAGTTTTATCTTTCTATTCTAGACTAAAGGAATATATATATACATATTCCTCTCCTCACCTTGCCATTTCTGTCCTCCTCCCCAGAGGATAGTGTGATTCCTCACCTAGAATTTTAGGCGGTTGTGCCTCCCCAATGCTCATGGTTGAAATTGTACAGTTACAAAAGCTCTTATGCAGACTACCCACACGTTCAGGAAATATGCAAGGCAGGTTTCCAAAGTTTTCCCCTTTCCTCTTTTTCTTATGGAATGTGTGAAAGGGTTATATTTTCATCTTTATAATGGAAATTGAAAAAGTAAAATGTGACTTTATAAAATTTCACTGTACAGGTGCATTTGAAGATATGTGGCCACTCTAAAGTGAGGCACAGCTCAACATTCTCACTCTTTCAAAAGAAACACAAGAAACATAAAAATAATAATATCTATTCTGGCACACCCAACCCTTCAGCTCAGGTTCTGCCTGGCCCAGTCTCATGCCTCCACTCACCCTTCCCTACACCTAGTATCCAAAACTCTGACTATCCTGAATCATTTCTGGGTCCAGCCTGGTTCCATACTGCTCCCACATCCATACTAATCCTATACCATCTGTCAGACAAGCATACTCAATCAAGCGTTTTGTTTTGTTTAATAGACTTTATTTTTTAGATAATTTTTAGATTCATAGCAAAATTGAATGGAAGGTACAGAGATTTCCTATATCTCTTACCCCTTCACATGGATAACCTCCCCATTATCAACGCCCCCTATCAGAGTGGTACAGTTGCTACAATTGATGTATCTACAGTGACACATCATCACCCAAAGTCCATAGTATATATTAGGGCTCACTCTTAGTGTCATGATTTGGTGAGTTTGGACAAATGTATAACGATGCATGTCCACAATTATAGTATCATACCGAGTCATTTCACTGCTCTAAAAATCCTCTGTGCAATGTCTATTTCTCCCTCCCAACCGCTGGCAACCACTGATCTTTGTACTGTTGCCACAGTTTTGCTTTTTCAGAATGTCATGGAGTTGGAATCATGTAGCATAAAGTCTTTTCAGATTGGTTTCTTTCATTTAGTAGCATGTCTTGTGCTCTTTCATGGCTCATATCTTTTTAGTGCTAAATAATATTTCATTGTCTGGATGTAATGTGGTTTTTTAAAAAATACATTCACCTTCCAAAGGATCTTGGCTATCCAGGAAGCTTTTTAAACCCTCGAACCACTCCCAGGAGAAGCAGTCACTCTCGCTGTGGTCCCTCATGTCTATACTCCACCTTCTCATATCATGGCATCTACACACATTATTAAACATATTTCCTGGCTCCTAAATCGTAAGCTCCTTGTCTTATTATTGTGCTCACAATATGTCCAGTCCAGTCAGCACTTAAAAAATAATGCCAAAGGAATAAACACAAAACAAAACTTCCTTTTCATGCAAGAGAATTGATAGCTTGGAAGAGTAAAAAAAAATGTGAAATGAAGGTAACTGAAAGGACATAACATGTAGTTAATATAGCTAAAGAGCAGCCATTTTAACACTGCTTAGTTGCCGTGTTTCTCTAGCAGTTCACTGTACCCTCTAATCACTAGCCAAAGACAGAACCAATTTCTCAGTGATAGCTATTGATCATTGTTTTACAACCCACTCTCCAGGTTGTTTTTACTAATTAGCTATTCTATTTCAAGTATTTACCTCCACACATAAGACCCAAGTTAACCTAGTCAGCCCTTCATGGCACAGACAGACCCAATCACCAGGGCAGCAATCTTGTGACTAACCCACCCATCTGCCTGCTGCCGATCACCTGACCTGTACCTGCGCTAACTTGCCCCTTTGTGATGACATGAAGCAGACCACCACCCAACCACCTTAACGACCTGCCCCCATCAAAGGGAAGGGTAATGTTTAAAAACATTCAGCCTCAAGTAGCCATCTGCCATTGTTTTGCTAAACTCTGGTGTGTCCATGGCCCTCTGAGCTACCGCTTAGCTTTGGCCCCTTCCCCTACCTTGAGGAAGTGAATCATTCTCTGTCTTCTCTCTTCTCGCTCTCTAATTTACTTTCTAAATAAACTGTATTTTCCAGTCTAACTTCTGTGCAATTCTTTGTGTCTTTCATGCAGCACCAGATCACACAACCTTATCCCGGCAGGTCAGATCTAACATTTAGGAGGCCCTACTGGGAGTTTTAACCTAACATTTTAGAGACCCAACTGGGATTTTTAACCTAACAGTAACCAACATTATTTTTTTTTGCTTATATTATATTATATATATTGAGCATTGTCCTAAATCATTTATTAGAGTATTTAGTGCTCCAGTTATCCAGTGAGGTAGCTCTTGAAATCCCTTATTTGCCAATGAGGAAACAGAGACTTAGAGAAGTAACTTGCCCAAAGAACCACACATGTTAACAAACTGGCAGCCATAACCCAGGTTCCTCTGACTGGAGAAGCTAGGTGCTTTGTATTCACCAAGCAACAAGCAATGAGAGAAAAAACTTTGAAATTTAGCCACCCAGTTGAGAAAGTGAAAATGTTCCAATTTCAACTCAAAGGTCACTTTTCCTTATGACCAAAACTGGCTCTTTTGAAAGAGCCCAGGTGAAAACATTTCATCATGTATCTTTGCCTCTTGCATGTATCTGTAAGCATTCCTGATTTTCTCTTTGCTATTCTGATTTTCTAGAATCCAAGGGCAGAGGTCTTTGACCTTGGTTGTCAGAAGTTCCAAGTGGAACAAAGGGCTACAGTTGCAGACAGTGCTCTCCGAAAATCTTTTGCTTAATCTCTTTGTTTTCCCCTAAGAGCAGCAAAAAAAAATTTTTTTTTCATTTAACAATTTTTTTTAGGACTTTCAATGTGCTAGGTATTGGCTGAAGTTGGTATACAATGGTGAACCAGGTGGCCACATGATATTGCAGCTTAGAGGGATTTATTTATTTATTTTAAATCAAGAAAGTTAAGGTCTGTGAAAATCCTTGATAGGCTTTGAAACTAGAAGTGTTATTATTTGCTATGGTTATGAATTCGCTTAAAACAATGGTTCCCATGATCTCTTATATATGGATTGACTGGGCTCAGCTAAGTGGTTCTCATCTCACAAGGCTACAGTCAGATGTTGACGGACCCATGCATGCAGCTGCACTTGATACTGGCCATGGGCTGGGGGCTGAGCTGGGTCAGATCACATAGCCACCCCAAGGGACTTGAGCTTCTTTTCATAGTATGGTGTCTGGGTTCTGACAGGGAGGGGTCATCACAGTTCAGGATCTAATCCTCAGCTTAAAATACCTCCAAACTTCATGCTGGGGGCAACCCCTTTGGGTCCCCTCCCACTGTGGGAACTTTTCTGTCCTTTCCATAAATCCTGCTTTCTCACTTTAAAAATAAATACATAAATAAAGACAAACTTCATTTTGTTAGGCAGGGCTCCCAGGGAGAAGCAGGCAGCCCTACGTACCCCTCTGAGGTGTCTCATGCCATTCTCTGCCTTGTTCCATGCTCCAACCACACGCCTGTCTTCCTGTCCTCCAATTGTTCCTCTCAACAGGCTGCCTCGTCTACCTGAAACATTCTCCTTCCTTCCTCATGGTCAGTCTTCCCATACCACCTCTCCCTGTCTAACTCCTTCTTATTCTTCAGAGTTTACTCCAAATTATCCTTTCAAAAGCAGCAAATCTTCAATCTGTTCTCCCATTTCATTTATTTTTAATTAATTAATTCATTAATTTTGAGTCAGGATCTCAATCTGCCACCCAAGCTGGAGTGCCATGGCATGACCACGGTTCACTGCAGCCTAGATCTCCTGGGCTCAGATCATGCTTTCACCTCAGCCTCCCGAGTAGCTGGGACTACAGGCATGTGCCACCATGCCTGGATAATCTTTTTGATTTTTTGTAGAGACAAGGTCATACTCTGTTGTCCAGGCTGGTCTCAAACTCCTGGCCTCAAGCAATCCTCCTGCCTTGGCCTCCCAAAGCACTGGAATTATAGGCATGAGCCACCATGCCCAGCCAGTTCTCCCATTTCTTTTTATTTTATTTTGAAATTATTATAGGCTCAGGAAATTGCAAAAATCTTACATAGAGTCCTGTGTACTCACCATCCAGCTTCTCCTAATGAAAACGTGGTGACTGTTATTCAAAATCAAACCCAGGACATTGACACTGGTGACACATGCCGAAACCCATCCTTGTTTCTTGTTTCATCTGTATCCCAAGGGCCCCACCTCAAAGGCCTTCTGCTTTGATGTCATCTTTAAGCCCTATGAACAAATCCTCCTCCTTCTAGGATAAGAGAATTCCTCATCTCCACCAATATCACAACATTTCCCAGCCAACTTTTATCATCTCTCCACCACTCACATCTGGTCTATCACTCTCTCTCCGCCACTGGTTCTCTGTTCTCACCAGTTCAACTTGGAGTCTCATTACCCTCAATGCTTGTGTGTTTGCTTTTTAAACAAAAGCATCTCATTTAGCTTCCCTGATGTAAGACTTGTGTTAATTCCAGAGGCTGCTGTGACAAAATAGCACAAGTTTAGTGGCTTATACAACAGAAACTTACTCTTTCTCAGTTCTGGAAGCCAGAAATGCAAAATCCAGCAGGGTTACACTCCCTTCACCGGCTCTGGGTGATAATTCATTTGTTGTCTCCTCCGGTTTCTGGTGGCTGCCGGCATTCCTTGACTTGTGGCTGCATCACTTCAATTTCTGCTGCCTCAGTCATATCACCTCCTCTTCTGTGCCAAATATTCCTCTGCCTTACTTTTATAAGAACCCTGTTCATTGGGTTTAGGTACTACCCACATAATCCAGGATGACCTCCTCATCTCAAGATCCTTAACTCAATAGCAGGTATTTGCAAAGACTCTTCCCAAATAAAAGTCACATTCATAGGTTCTGAGGATTAGGATGTAGATATATCTTTTTGGCAGCTGCCATTCAATGCACTGCAAGACTCTTGTCCAATCCTCCCTGATACCAGTATTTTTGTCATATTATGCTCCTATTCGGAAGCATCAGTGGTTTTTTGTTTTCTCTCATCAAATCTGAACTCTTCTGTCATTCTAGGCTTACCACAACCTGACCCTACCTGAATTTTATAACTCACAAACATCCTGCAATTTACTGGACCAGACTATTAGTGAATGACTATGTGTAAGACACCATTTCCAGGTTTTTGTGGGATACCAAGACAAATACAGTGTCACCCAGCCCTCACAGAGCATGTGCCATGGCTGAGGAGACAAACATACACAGAAGACTAACTACAAAACTTAGCATGGAAAACAACATACTGCCTTTTCATCCAGCCAGCCCTGCACTATGCATACTTCTGCTACCATGTTTTTAACTAGTATTCATAACATGTTACACAATTCAGTACTTAATCACATAAAATCTTACAGCTTCCCTACTATATTCATCTTTTTTGTGTCTCCAAAGAAAATGTTTCTTAATCGTAAGGATTCCTACTTCTCTTGCTTTCTAGGTAACTCTAAGAGGACTAAAAATAATGTTGTACATGTTTTTGAATGAGGTTTGGCTTGCACTAAAATGGTTTGCTGCATTTCAATTCACTGATTGAATATGGTAACTCTGTGAGGCAAATTTGAAAAAAATAAATGGTGTGAAGAAGAGTCCCCCTTTCCAGCCAGCTTTTAAAGCTAAGGAGGTTATGGGGGCAGTGATACACTCAGGTAGCCAAAGCAGGAGGCCTGCGAGGCGCTCCCCCTACGTGGGATTCCAGCCAGAGCATAACAGCAAATGAAGGAAAACAGGGTTCAGAGAACCGAGTGCCACCTACAAAAGCAAATGGACTGTGAAAATAACTGCAGAGGATAATTTGTCTATTTTTCTTATGGGCAAGAAAGACTTTAAAAAATGGAAGATCTCATGCAAAGAAAGTGTCCAATAGCAGATATACAAAACTTTAAGAAAAAAATCTTTATCTTTGAGAAGCGAAACCAAGGGACATGGTTTTGTGTTTGTATTCATATAAATTTACCTGAATTCTCTGGTAGAAGCACACATTTTTAAAGTCTTACAATTTTAAGATAAAAGCTGAAAACTTAGCAAAATGATTATTTCTAACTCTGTTTTATTTTGGGCTCTCACAAGTTTTTAAAAAATATAAATTTATATACGTTACTAAAAAAGCTACCATATTGTTCAAGTCATTTGGTAAAATGTTTCTTTATACAAATTACTTGCTTTGGTAATGTTCTTCTTCAATTTAATTTTTTAATGACTGTGTAGTATTCCATTTTGTGAATGTACCAACATTTAATGAATAATTTATTACCATCAAATAGTTGAATCTTTCTAGTTGTCAATATTATAAGTAATGCTACAATAAACATCCTTTTTATCTCTCAAATTCCTAGAATTACAATTGCTGTCTTGAAGGATATGCATCTAAAAATTTCACTTGCATTGTCAAATAGCAATTAAAGAAGTTTATATTGATGACCAAGTTAACTAATATGGAATGCCACACCAGTTTTTTTTTATTGTCAAGTTACAAGGCAGAATAAGGTATTTTAATTTTTATTTATTTTATTATTTAAACTGTATGCTTTTTTCTCTTGCATTTCTTCTTTGTGAATTACCTGATTATACACTTTGCTCATTTTGTATTGGAGGCAATGGATTTTTATTTTTTTTTAGAAGTTCTTTATATAGTAAAGAAAGCAATTGTTTATGAGGAGGGACACCAAAATATAGGATTATTTTTTGGAGGGCAGCCTCCTTGTAGTATAGGCTTCCCCCACTAGGTAAGTGTTCTGGGAACCCCATCAGCATCAGTGTACCAGCTAGTGTTGTGAGAGGCTGCATTTGGCTTCAGTGAATTTTGGTGTTTTTTTTTAGATTCTTTCAACACATTTGCCCATTTCATGATGGGTGATTTATGAGCACACCTGCCCACACTGCTCTGAGTGTTCAGTAGTTTTTGATCAAAAACAGCATGACCCCCATGCCCTACCCTCCCTGTTTACCCAATCTTGCCTAGAACAGCTTTTTTTTATTTTCCTGGATGAAAAAAACCTCAAAGGGAAACGTTTTGCTGATGTGCAAGAGATGAAACAAAAAAGAGCAGAAGCACTAAAAGGCATCAAAATTGACTAGTTTGAAAACTGGAGCCGTGGAAAAAGCATCTCGAGAGTTGTACTGCATCAAATGGAGAGTACTTTGAAGGCGACTGAATTTTAAACATGCAAGAATACACAATATGCAATAAATTCTGAGTTTTTTGGATCTCCTTGTATAATATGAAAAATGTGGCCCCCAGCATGTGAATTTCAATCTTATTTATAATGATCTTTGCCTAATTTAAAAAATTCTGTAGTCCAGAATACCAATGTTTGGGATATTTTCTTCTAATTTTTTCATCATATTTACATCACAATATATTTAAACTCATGGCACATTTTAAATGTCAGCAAGTCAGAGTATCAAATCTGGAAGAGACAAGTTACTGGAGAAAGTGATTTATTATTAAGTCAGAAAAAAAGAGTAGCTGTATTTATAAAAGTACAAAAATATTAAAAGCCTTTGAAAAGCCTTTTATAAGAGCAATGCAAAATAGTTAATGAACATCTATACTTCATATCCTTGTATTATCCCACCTCCCAAAAGCTTGTGCTGAGTTATTGATGGGTTTGATAGCCAGTCTAATGTGGAAATGCCAGAATGACTGAATGAGGTCCAAGAAGAATGAAGCCAGATGGCTCGGTAAGACTCAATGTGTAATGACATACACAGAATTAGAATTATTTAAACTGCTTATTAACCAGTCCCACAAAAATGAATGAGTGTTTTTAAAGAAAACAATTTTTTTTTGAGTCAAGGTCTCACTCTGTCACCTGGAGTGCAGTGGCCCAGTCATGGCTCACTGCAGCCTCGACATCCCCCAGGCTCAGGTGATTCTTCTACCACAGCCTTCTGAGTAGCTGGGACTACAGAGTAGCTGCACCATCACGCCTGGCTAATTTTTTGACTTTTTTGTAGGGATAAGGTTTTGCTGTGTTGCCTAGACTGGTCTCGAACTCCTGGGCTTAGGCAATCCCCTTACCTCAGCCTCCCAAAGTGCTGGATTACAAGCATGAGCCACTGTACTCGGCCCAGAAACAATCTTTTAAAAGCAGAAATTATCTATAATATTCCACTTAGAAGAAGATTTATTCATAGGCATTTTAGACAAGATGACTCCAGTCACATGAACATTTAGTTTTATTATAGACACTTTATGCAAACATTTCAGTACTTGTTGCTACTTCTATAATTTTTTAGCAAGGCAGGCAGTTGTAGTACAAATAAGAAAATATAAACAAAATTACACACTTTATTTTTTAAAAATCTACTTTGAATTATTTTATACAGTCTATAATCCAGTTAAAACAATTTTGCCCCCATTTGAAGATGTCTCTTTCTGTTCCTTTAGTTATGAAGTCTCTGGAGACTCTAAACTTGATGTTATATTCTTCAATTGTAGCAGGAAATGTTAGACAGATAACTCTTCATAATCCAGTAAGTGCTTGCTTTTTAACTTTGATTAAATGCTATATTTAAACACAAATATTACAAAATATTTAACATCGCATTTGGAGTAGTTCACTGACGTTTTGCTCCGGCCTGGACGCTGACCATTGAAAAATAGATGCCTTTCTGTGCCAGCAGCTGTTGATGTGTGCCACGCTCCTTGATTCTGCCACTCTGAAACACCACTATCAAGTCTGCGTTCTGGATGGTGGACAGGCGGTGAGCGATCACAATGCAGGTGCGGCCCTCTCTGGCCTTGTCCAGGGCTTCTTGGACAACCTGTTTCATAATCACATAAATTAATTCTGATAATAATAGCTGTAGAACTCATCTGCTTTGTGTCATCTTAGCTCTCCTGAATAACAGCTATAGGAATTGTTTAAATTCCACTAAAAGGTGACACAAGTAACAATCAACAATCTGGCTAAGGTTTGTTCTCTACTATGGTTGATAAAAGCATATATTTAAATCTTTCAAGAACGACTAACTCGAGTATGAATGAATCCAATTTAAATTTTTACCTTTTCACTTTCTGTATCCAGAGCTGATGTTGCTTCATCCAAAAGCAAAATATGAGGCTGTCTAACAAGGGCACGAGCTATGGCAATGCGCTGTTTCTGGCCGCCAGAGAGTTGAGTTCCTTTGTCTCCTACTCTGGTATTATATTTCTGTAAATAGGGTTTTGTTATTAATGAAAGTAGAAATGATGATGAGGTTCTAACAGTTTGCTTACAGAAAGTAGGATACACTACTTTCTATACACTGCCATACATACCAAAAATTTAGGTTTAGAAGCCAAGAATGATGGGTTCCTAGAGAGTTAAACAACAAAACACAGCTCTAAGTGGCAGGATTAATCTTCCTTTTTGAACACAGACGTTTGGGCCTTAAGATGATACGTTTTGGGTAAACAAGCCAGTATTTTTTTGAGGAAGAATACTGTTGCAATGTTAGTATCTCCCATCTTCTGGTTTCATTTTATTTGGGTCAAAGATCGGTAGGAGAAAGGAAATTTGATTTGAACAGGCTATTCATAATAAAATAATTGAAGTTCATCTAATTTATAACCAGCAGGTGACGCTCTCTGCATGATTTTAAAGAGAGGAAAGAGATTCTTGGTATGTTAGTCTTTTGGTGTCTGTTTTTATGAAACTATAGCTAATGCTTAAACAATTTTAATGGATGCTAAAGAGTTCCATGATGATATCTAACTTTGAAAACTAAAAATCTCCTTTAAAAAACTTTTGTTTTCAGAGTTCTTCCAAAATTCTTCCCATGTTATTTTTCACAATAGACAATTGTCACCAACTATTCAATATGATGACAGGGAAAGGAGTTACAGGGTATGTAGAAGAGAGCAGAAGCAGGATGTGACAGCACGTATAACCTAAAAAATAACACTGTCTTATTTTCAGGCCTTTGGCAGGCTGAAATTTTAGTCAAACTGTGGGCTCTGATTCTGACACCCAGAGTTTGACCATAAAATTCACATTCTGTACAGGGCTGCCTATTTTTATTTGCTTCATCTGGCAGCCCTAGTTCTATGGCACTCAAACCAGAGTCTTTCCTTGTAGATGGAGTGAGAAGACCCCATGTGAGACGTTTTGGTAGATGCTTGGGACCAGCTCTAACCAAAAGCTGTGGCTGCCTCAGAAGGCAGGAGCACTGGAGTATAGGGGTTATTCAGTTGCACTATTGATACAATATTCATCTTGTTCAAGCAGACAAAGGCAGTGCTGTAACCCTGTAGGAAGGAAGTACTTAAACCAGTCTCCTGCAGGGTACGGTAAATCCTAGTATTCACCACTAGAGGAGAAGAAGTGGCTCCTTAGACAGATAATAGGACTTAGGGGGTTTGCCTTCTCTCTACTAGTCTGGACACTGAGGAAGAGAATCATTATGTCTATAGGTGTGCTGTGTGTGACAGATAGAGACCAGAAGCCCAGAAAGGTGGAGTCCCTGTGGTAGACAAACACCAGAGCGTTAAATATACCCCAGAAGTTAGATAATGGGTACTCTCTCTGTTTGTGTTTTGTTAGCCCCCAGTCCTGTAGTTCTTGGACTTCAGCCTGCATCAGTATCACCTGTGCTATTAAAACATGGATCGCTGGGCTCTTGTCTCCAAAGGTTCTTACCTAACAGGTCTGGGGTGGGTCCTGAAAATATGCATTGCTAACAAATTCCCAGGTGATGCTGATCTATGCCCACACTTCTGAGAACCACTGACCTCTCATTAGTAAAGGGGATTGGAGCTTTGAATTTTACATGTTCAAGTCCGGGGAAGGGTCAGTTTTCCAAAGCTGGGCTACACTGTTAAAGGAGAGAGGACAAGGCCTCCTCCCTGGAGCCTAATGTGAATGGTCTGAGCAGTTATTCAAAAAAGAGCCTAAGGAAAAGGGAAATCTTGGGAGAGTTAGAGTGACCTGGTATCACCACCCTGCTCTATGAGGAGATTGCCTTCCCTGGAAGCTGGAGGCTACTGAGCTTTATGCTTTAGGGGGTTTCCTTGTAATAAAGAACATACGTGGTAATAATGGAAGGGCTAGATTAGCTAAGGGTGAGTGGCACTTCAAAATACAAGACCAGGCTTACTAGAACCAGAAAGGTTCCTTTTATCTTACTTCCTAGGAGGAATTCAGAGGGCAACAGCCCCAGGAGCCCTAGGGAAGATATCAACAAACAACTCTATGAATAAAACTTGGGGCCCCTGATGAGAGATTACATGATACCATGGTCAGCCCAATGGCTCATCTCTATTCACAGAGAGCCCTCTTTCTGGAATGTGTCCAGTTCTCTGACCTGGCCTGATTCTACAGAGTGAGGTTTGAAGCTTGGGAAAGAGCTGCAAGAAGGCTGGAGGAAGAGAAATGGGTAAAGGAATGAGGAGGGTAAATCATGCCTACTTCCTTGGCAAAACTAGAAGCAGCATGTCCACATGTGGAGACCCAGGTTCTGCCTGGGGATCCTGCACTCAAACTTAAAGGGACAGGCATCCCAGACTTATACTTACTCCTAGGGCTGAAGGAAGTGGAGCCTCAAGCCTAACAGTTTTGGATATAGAGAATTGTCCCAGATCTCCTATTCTTAGAAGGTTCCTCTCTCCTAAACCTGAATCACTCCAACACTTTCATCCCTTCCTCACAAGAAGAGTCAGGTGATCAGGTAAACAGAACATCTAACCGGGGATAGGAAATGTGACCAGAGGCTTATATACAGGTGAGAGTGTGTTTTTGTTGCTAATTTTTCTTTATCTCTGGGAAATCAGCCTTTTAAAAAATCAAAGTATAGCCAGGGAGGCTGCCACATGCTCCTGGGCTCTTTTTTTTTTTCTTTTTCTTTTTTTTTTCTTTTTTGAGTTGGAGTCTCGCTCTGTCGTGGAGTGCAGTGGCCATGGCCTCGACCCGCTGGGCTCCAGCGATCCTTCCGCCTCAGCCTCCCGAGTAGCCGGAATTACAGGCATGCGCTACCATGCCCGGCTGATTTTTTTATTTATTGTAAAGATGAGGTCTCACCAAGTTGCCCAGGTGGATCTCGAACCCACGGGCTCAAGCAATCCACTCACCTCAGCCTCCCAAAGGCGCGGGATTACAGGCTGAGCCACTGAGTCCGGCTAACTCCTGGACTCTTAATTTGAAGAGAGACATACCTCAGGCAGTGACTCAATAAAGGTGTGGATGTTGGCCTCCGTGGCTGCCTTCACGATCTCTTCATGGGATACCGCCCGGCTGTTGTCTCCATAGGCAATGTTCTCACCAATGCTGCAGTCAAACAGGATGGGCTCCTGGGACACAATGCCCAGGTGTGCTCGGAGCCACTGGACATTCAGTTGCTTTATTTCTTCACCATCAATCAGCTGAAAACAAGAGTCTGCAGGTCAACTTTAGGACCAGCACGCTTTGAATTTAGCAAAATTAACATTGTTATCTCATGCATGAAAACTGCCAGGTTACTGTGAATTGAGGAAAATTCTGTGATCTTAAAATTTGGATAGTCAAGGTTATTCCAACCAGGTCTTAAATGTATGCTTTGAGAAACGGTCATGTTTCTTGTGTTTTAACCCTGGTTTCTGATATGTAAAATGAAGAAGGCAGAATAATGCTCTTTCTCTCCCAAGATATCTATGTTCTAATCCCCAGAACTTGAAAGGATGGACAGACGTCCTCAATTCTGAGCCAAAGGAGTAGGAATGAAGAGCTGCCCTTTCTCTATGATCTGGCTCCCTAGGGAATTCAAGTGAGAGAACTGTTCATCTCCTCTGAAGAAGGCACCAGTGATTCAGCTTTGGGCTATATTAACAGTGGTGACAAGTGCATACTGAGCCATATATACTCTCCGTACCTTGTGTGCCTGACTGGGTAGTTCAGGGGAACAACTGGCCAAAGGTGGGGCACAAACTTTGCTGCAGAACACGACTTCTACCTGTGAAGCTGGCAGATGCAGGGATGGACAGCACCATCATGACCTTATTAGTACCAACCCAGTTGCCATGGAGACTATTCTGAGCATCTATGCTCCAGGCCTCCTTATGGTGTTAATAAATGAAGGTGGAAGGTAGAGGGTGGAGAGAGGCAATGCAAACCAAATGAAAATGTGGCTACGCAGCAGAGCTTGTTAGATAAAACACCATACTTGGAAATGGAATTTTGAGGAAAGGAGTTTTGCTTTTTAACGCCCAGGTTTCTACCCTTGGGAAAAAAACAGACACTAACTAATATGATCACAGGCAAATCTGAGTGATCCCAGCAAGTTTTAACGAGTTTCTTCATTATACTGACTATGATAACATTCTTGGGTCTTATCATCTCCTCTTCATGGTTAGAACTGCCAACTATTTAAAACCTGTGTTAACTGAAGAATCCTTTCTTTAAAGAAAACATGTTTAGAAATCCAGAATGTAAAACAGATCAAGGCAGAGCTTGTTTGGCTGAGGTACGGTAGTGGTCTGAGGGAAGATCAAAGAACTCTGGGGGAATCCGTGAGACTCGCTTAAAAAAAAAAAAAGAAAATTCTGGCCTGCATGAGAATGTAACCAGGAAGGTAGATGTATTGTTAAGAAATATAATGTAAGTCCAAGTTAAAATGACTAGCTATTTCTATTGTAGATTGTTAAATATATTGCTTGCTTTAATTAGCACAAATAATCAAATGTTAAGTATCATTATCTATGTATATTTACTCTGAAGTAAAAACTAAAAACAAAAAACAAGCACTGACAATATTGGAGGTTCTGTGATTAGGTATTCCTCATAATTCTCATTTAATCTTCATCACAACCCTTATGAGGTAGCTGTAATTTTAATTCCCATTTTACAGATAAGGAAATGAGTAAAGTTAAGTAACATATACAAGGTCATACAGTAACTGGAGGGCCCAGGACTGGATCTAAGCACTAAAGGGTGGGTTTCAGTAACACAAGTATTCACAATGGGAAGATAGTATCTGTCCTCCCTCAAAAGAGGAATGCTTCCATCGTGACCCAGGAACCTAGAGGTTATAATCAGATAATGACAAGCAGCTTCTAACTGTATCCTAAAGGAGAGAGGACTTTGTGGTACATGGGATGGGGCAGAGAGGGGAGAAAGGAAAGGTCAGGGGAAGACTCAAACCAGAGGTGATTTAACAGGGAAGCCAATAAAGGTTAAGTTTCAAGGGCCTTCAACTACTATAAGTTCTGGGAGTTGAACTGTGTTCTGGGTGGGGAAGAGCAAGGCTGTGATCAGGAAGCTCTTTACTGTAAGCATTGATGGTAAACTGCCTAAAAAGGAAAGAAAGGGACCAGAATTTTTAAGCTTCCAGTATTTTATTACACATTTTTTATTTTAAGTAAATAGTTGCTTTTGTGCCTGTGCATTCAAAACGTTGTCTTCTTTCTTTTAGTAAAATCCCTAAAATTGCGTAACCTTCAAGTCCCACAAAACTTGGATCTTCTTCACAATTCTGTGGCTTAATTTTTCAAGACTCTCCACAAGGTAACCTAAACCTTCCTTTAAATCGCCCAGTTCAGTGGTTCTCAAATGATGGCCAGTATCAGAATCATCTGAGAAAATCATAAAAATAAAAGGGCAGGACTTTTGCCTACTTGAAGAACCCAGAGTGGCTGTGTTCCTGACTAGCTCTCTAGGCCGTTCTAACATACACCAAAGTTTGAAAGCCACCACTCCAGATCAGTATTTCTCAAAGCATATGATGCAAGGCCCACTGATGGTAGTGAGAATTTCCTGACTTCAGGGTGGTTCTCAAGGTCAAGTTCTTCCTTAATTCTTATGTTCAAATCCACAGATTAATTTTTACACAGCAGTAAGAACTAATTAGCAGCAACCTACTAATTGAGTTATTCAGGGCTACTACTGATAGTCATAAACAAAAGTTGGTACATTTACTAGAGTTTATTGGGACACTTCTGCTATGAAGTCTGGCTGCAGTATACCAAAGTTCTAGTGCAAATGCACAGAAGCAGATAATGGGTATTTCTGCAACAAAGGAGGACTCTGTTTTCAGTGCATTACAAGTGTTGTCTTGGGATGCTTATTGTCCTCTGCACTCAGCATTCATCTTCATATTCTTCCGTGCCTTCCCTTTCATCTATCAAGGGACTAGAAGGCTAAAAACATCTTCTCAGGCTCCCTTGGTCCTGAAAGTCAGTTCAGGTCTACCAAAGAGATGCAGTGTGTGGAATCTGGGAGGCAGATGGCAACTCTCCCTCTGCTGCTGTGGCAAGCTAACACACATGTTTGGCAGGCGGTTTTTGCAACAGCCAGACCTGGTCTTGCATCTTTAAATATGGAGCGGCTGTTGCATTGGCATAATTTTCTGCTGGTTCCTGCGTACAGGAGTACAGCTGCAGCGCTGTGATCTGGAAGTCTGAGAGGAACAAGCCTCCTTTACTTTCATTCTTCCAGCCCTTCCAAAGATTTTGTAAGAACCTAATTCCCTTTATTAAATACTTACCTATTTGAAATGACTAAAGCAGTTTTTGTTTCCTGTCCTGAACTATAACTGATACTGTCCATGTTTTTAATTATGTGCTACTTGTGTTTACAAACTTGTAGAATAATAATAAATCACTTTCTTCTTGAGTACTTATTATACTGTTTACTACAGTTGTTGTTTTCAGTTCCAACATTTTGTTATCACCAAGTGATTTTTCCACTGGAGAGTGACTACGAATGTGGTAGGGGGCTGTAAGACTAAAAAAAAAAATTCCTAATGAGTTATAATCAGAAAGGTTTCAGGTTCACCACTGTTAATTTCCTGTTTCAGCCAAACTGGCTTATTTGCTGCACCGGAAGCAAATCACTTATCAACCACAGCTTACATTATCTCTTATAGCGAATGCATCTTTACTGCCCATCCACAAGCCAATCTTACTTATCCCTTAAGAACCAGCCCTAGGCCTCTCTCCTTGAATCTAACTCATGAAAGCATATGCCCCATCCCCTCCTGTTACTCTTTGAGGGCAGATACAATGCCCTACAATTTGCTATAACACAACATTTAACACATTGCTTAATAATTATCTGTTGAGTGCCATAATTAGTGTCTGAGAGCTAACATTTCCTCCTCTAATTGCTTCGACTGTCAGCGAGGTCCCCATTTAGAGTCCTGTGCTCAAACTTCAACCACAAAATTGAAGGATAAAATCAGAGTTCACAGAAAGTATAGAATAAGGGAATAAAAATTGGTAACAAAGTTTATGTAACTATTAAAGAATAGTCTGAATAAAGGCATAACTCTCTTTGAATATAATTTAAAAAATTTATGAGTAATAGTGATTGCTGTGGGAAAGTGAAAAAAGCCCTAAACTACAGGTTGAAAATTCTCTTTTCATTTCATTCATTAATGCAACTTGGGTCCATGTGGAGCAGGTGGGCATCAGTTTGACTATGCCAACAGGCATCCATTCTGACTGGTCAGTGCCCATGCTGTTCCTATTGCCAAATTTTTAAATAACAACTTTGACTACAACTAGTAACTAGATGTCTAAATAATGAAAATTTCTTGCTGTAAACTCTATTCCTTCCTAGTTTGATTTTTTTTATCCCTTATATAGTGATTTAAATTTACTACTTCCTTCAAGACTCCTATCTCATCCCCAGCACCTAAGACATTCTCTGACACATTTTAATTCAGAAGACAAAGGGCATTTTTCCATATCCTGTATTCACTTCCCAAATTTGTTTATCTTACTTGTTTTTCTTAGATGATATTTCAATGCCCTCTATCAATGGTTTTGTCCCATCCTCAGCTATACAAATGCTCAAGATTCCTCCTCCTCAACATTTTCCTTGGACCCTGCCTCCCTACTCAAGCTGCTATTCTTATTTGTCTTTCTTTTGCCTTCAATTTTCTTGATAATCGATGCTCACTTAAATCTCCATCCCCTCTTAAACCTACTTCAGCCAGGCTGAACTGTTTTCTATCATTCCTACTTCACTAAGAATATTTTTAAATGTCAGAAATACTTCATTCATTGCCACATCCTCCAATGTCTTCTTAGTCCCCACCCTTCCTAATCTCTCCATAGCATCTGCCATTGCTGACCACTTTTTAAAAACACTCCCCATCCATCGCTTCCATCTCACTTGTTCCTCCTAGCACCCTTCCTCTGTCTTTCTGGCTACCTTCCATTTTTTCTGGCTCTTCTCATGCCAGTTAAAACCCAATCAGGGCAAGGGGGATGGGAGGTAAAAAGGCTGCTTGCAAAGGAGGGTGGGAGGTCAGTGATGAGGAAGACGCAGGAGAAACTGGCTGGAGCAGATGACACAGCTTGGACACTGTATCTAGGATGTCATCAGACTTTATCCAAATGACCAGCTTATAGTCAAGAATTACATACATCTTGAAGTTTAGATGATGAAAAACCTGAACTGAACTGAACATGAGTGTGCTCACCACTGTCCCCGCCAAGGGGTCATAGAACCGCTCCAGGAGCTGGACCACCGTGCTCTTCCCACAGCCACTGCTGCCCACCAGGGCCAGCGTCTGGCCCTTGTTAACCTCCAGGCTCAGCCCTTGAAGCACTGGGATGTCTGGTCGGGTGGGATAGTTGAACACGACTTCCTTAAATGTCACATTTCCTTCCATGGTTATCTATAATGAGAGCAATTACAGTAAACTTGATTGCTACAACACTAAAAACATAGTGTCTAGCTAACCCTCTCTACCACCAGGTATCAAGAGATTGCAAACTCATGTTACAACTAGGTGTCACTTCAAAATGCTAGAATTCAATAAATAAGATCTAACAGAGTCAATGTTTTATAGTGTGTACTGCTCAGACAATACAAATGTACAATATAGGTATAATAACTCAAATCTGTTTCCCAAGAATAGAGCAACCTACATAGGATAAAATCTGATTAATAGTGAACACTATTCCGATTTCCCTGTTATTGTGCTTTATAAATTTACTGAATGTTAATATATATTATTATCACTTATTATAATGAATCTATGATCACAAAAATTTATGTTATCATCAACATGTTAAAAAACACAAATTTCATTGTTTCCTCTTAGAATACCTTCACTCAGGACTTAGGAGTAGATTATACAGTAGGAACATATATTGTCAAAACATCAAACTCACCGGCTTTAGACCTCCCGTGCTATAGCTGTCAATCAGAGGGATTTTTTCAATGATCGCAATGATGTGGGCTGCTGAAATTTTGGCTTTGGCATAGTCAGGAGCAAATGAACTCACCTGCCCGACTGCCATGGCACCAAAGACAACAGATGAAAATACCCTGAAAAACACAAAGGCAAAACATGTACACAGAATTATGACTGCAGTGCTAGAAAGTAGACACTTCTAAAACCAGAGAGCATCGACTCAAATAATTACAAAACAAACATTAAAAATAAAACAAACATTTTTCCTTATGAGTTTATGTCAGTGTGATAGATTTCAAAGTGGTTCATTTTTCTACCTCTCTGTATCTTACCTTCTTGCAGTGTGACCTTTGCAAAGTGGAGGCAATTTTCCTACCCTTTGAATCTAGGTTGGCCTTGTGACTTGCTTTGGCCAAGAGAATGTGTTGGAAATCATGCTGCCAGTTCCAAGTCTGTGACTCAGGCAACCATGTACGTTTTATGCATTTGCTTGCACTCTCTCTCTGTCTCATGTATGCTTTATTCTCTTTCTGTGTGTGTGTGTGTGTGTGTGTGTGTGTGTGTGTGTGTGTGTGTGTGTGTGTGATGTCTCTCTCTCTTTCATTCTCTCTCTGTGTCTCTGTCTCTGTCTCTCTCTCTCTCTCTCTCTCTATCTCTCTGTCTCTGTCTTTCTCTTGGAACTCTACCACTATCACAAGCCCAGGCTAGCCTGCTGCAGAATGAGGTACCCATGGAGGAGAGCCATGTGTGTCCCAGCCAACTAGCCTGTAGCTTACTACAGACATGTGAGATCCACTGAGTCCAGCTGAGATCCACTATGCTCAGCCTAGATCAAAAGAACTTCACAGCTAACCCATAGACCTCGAACAAAAATAAATGTTTATCATTGTATGTTACTTAGGTTTAGTGACTGGGTGTTACATAGCATTACTGTGGCATTGACAATGGATACAGTCAGTGATGCTAGAATTATATGAGATTCTTAAAAAACTATAAACTGTGCAAAAAAGAGAATTTCTTACAGACCCAGATATCATGCTGCTCTCAAAATGTATCAATATTCTTATTGATATATGGGAATCACAGCAACTTAAAGTTGGGAAAGCCCTCACAGATATCAAGTTCAGCTCTCACTGTTTGTGCCTAGATACTTCCCTAAATTGCCTGCCATCCTCTGTTTTAAAAAGTACCATGCAGGATGAAGTCTACTGTTAAAAAAATCTTTTATGAAGAAAAATTTACTTTCTTTTACATAAGACAGCCCTACTACTAGTATGGGATACTGTAAAAAAGGTCCTTTGGTTTTGCTTCTTTGAGAACTCCTCTCACTGCTCCCTTCTGGATGCATCTGTCAATGTGCTTTGTTAAACGGTGAGCCTGGAACTGACATAATACTTAGGAACCCTCCCAGTATACTGGGAATCCATCACTTCCTTTCCTCTGGACTGTATGCCTGTGTTTATGTAGAATTCTGTGTCATTAGTTGTTGTCTTTTAACTAGCTCTAAATAAATCACACAGATGATGGTTAACCGTGCCTTTGTTATCATTTAAACCTGTGGGACCATTTTCAAAAGAACTGCTTTTCAGATAGGTCTCCTCTTTCCTTTACTTGGAAGATTGATTTTGCAAACATAAATGCCCCTGTGTCAGCAACCTTCATCAACTCAGTGCCTTGGATTAAAGCAATATATCAAATAATTATCTAATTAAAGCCCCAATGCCGATGATGAGTGGTTTTGATCTTTGGTTCATAATCACAAATAGCACATGCCATATCATTTGTCCAGCATATATACTAAGTGGAAATTCAAATTTTTCCGTTGGGGTCATCCTGAGCAAAGTATAATGCATGTACAAGTAAAGGGACAGAAACACTACACTAACACATTACATTGCCAGGTTTGTATGATTCTGCTTTAAATGTAAAACTGTATTGCTACTAATTATGTTATGCTATCCAAGGGCAGAATCTTACCCATCACCAAATCTAGCTCACAAACTCTTGACTATCAAACTGCATATTTGAGTACTTTAGCAGTTTTTTGTTTTTTTTTTTTGAGTTGGAGTCTCACTCTGTCGCCCAGACTGGAGTGCAGTGGCCGCTCCCGGCCACCGCAGCCTCGGCCTGCTGGGCTCCGGTGATCCTTCCGCCTCAGCCTTCCAAGTAGCTGGAACTACAGGCGCGCGCTACCACACCTGGCTAATTTTTTTGATTTATTGTAGAGATGAGGTCTCGCTTACCCAGGCGGGTCTCGAACCCGCGGGCTCAGGCAATCCACTCACCTCAGCCTCCCAAAGGCGCGGGATTACAGGCTGAGCCACCGAGCCCGGCTGTACTTTAGCAGTTAAGTGCAGGCTTATCTCCCCCTGACTGAGGTATAATTTTCTACATTCAGAACAATGTATCAGAAAATTCCCAACATAACTTTTCCTTTGAAGTTTCTGTATTCCTCCAGCCCTTACCTT